>JAJJWW010004809.1:0-203093 GCA_023531295.1 Papaver armeniacum
TCTTATACTTGGTCTACAAAAGACCTTACAACTTGTGGATGTCCTACACCCACATATTTAGTCAACACACACAACTAAATATAAAGTTGACTTGACACTCCTATTACACTAGTTCACTAACATTACATTACTCAACAATCCATCGATACTGTAGAAGTTAAAAGAACTGTTCAGAATTTTTGTCATCATCATATTCTAAGTAATAAAAGTTAGTCGAGAATGGTTCAGATTCATCATCCATTCTGATTATAAATCCGAGCTTAACAGAATCAGCAGCCGAATCCGATGGATGGGGAAGAAGTTTGTTCCATGATTTGGAAACTAATTTACAATCCCCGATTGATTCTGTTGGTAACATAGTGAATATGCTAATCTGTACATCTGAAGGAAGATCACTGAAATTACCCATTTGATTGTTGTTGTTGATGAACAGACAAGAGAATTTCAGAGAATATGAGAATTCGGCGCTTCAAAGAAGA
The DNA here is from genome assembly GCA_023531295.1 of Papaver armeniacum. Lineage (NCBI taxonomy): Eukaryota > Viridiplantae > Streptophyta > Magnoliopsida > Ranunculales > Papaveraceae > Papaver > Papaver armeniacum. Next base: position 480 of record JAJJWW010004809.1, read on the forward strand.
GAAGGAGATGAACAAAACCAACTCATTTAGGGTTTTGTTAAGGCTTTTAAATCGAGTCATGAGAATTTTTTTGGACAACCATACCCTTGGGCCTCGTCTACACACCCTAGGTCATTTAACTTCCTGGGCCTTGGGTGAGCATATGCCGGTTTTTAGCTCTATCCAATTCACTGCTAGGGATGAGCATGGGCCGGTTTTCACCTCATCCGCATCCAATCCAATACACTACGGATTTCAAGTTTGGCATCCGCATCCAATCCAACATCCAACGGATTTGCATCCGATGGATGCACGGATGAACGAATTGGGTGCGGATAATCCAATGGATTTGTGTTAGTTAAAATTTATAATGAAAAAATAAAGCCTATATAGATGACTTCTTATATAACCTACACATTTTATATCATAGTTATAAAAAGGTATGAGGTTTGTGTCCATGATAGCCAGGGCTATCAGACGGACGACATTTAATGGGGACCCTGATCCGAAGGTCGGGAAGCTCCGGATTGGGTTTTTACATGGACGGCTATTAAGGACTCTCGGATAGGGCTGCACAATGGGTAGGGTGGGTAGGATATGGCCAATTTCTCCATCCTACCCGCTGACTGGTGGATACAAAAAATTTTACCCACCACCCTACCCGCCATTAAGCGGGTAAGATCCTACCCGACCCATTAATTGGCGGGTCGGGTAGGATAGAGTGGCGGGTATATCCGTTTGATGTTCATGTATTGTTGTACATGTCGCATTTGTATAATATGGTGCATCCTCTGGATCCCAAACCCATTTCCCTGCAAAAAGGTCACACTTATCATTTGATTCCCCATTATTGCTGACTGAATTTTGGACCACATCATCTTGAATTGAAGAAGATGGAGAAGAAGTTGAAGTAGTTAACAACAGATCAGGAGAAGATGAAGAATTAATCAAATTAGGGATAGATGACGATGACGAGGAAGAAGAAGAAGAAGGTTCTGATAATAGAAAATTAGAATGATAGGAAAGTAGAGGATAATAGAGAAGTGGGATTAGTGTTAGTATAGTTACGACAGTTACAGCTCCACGGAGAATAACAAATTTAGGATTGCTTTTCTGATGATCATAATACTGATTCTTATTATTTATAGGAAGTACTACTTGATCATCTAATGCGTAAAGCTGCTTCTTCATGGGTACAGAAAGAAAGAAAAAAAAACAGAGATTCCAAATTAAAGAGATTAAGGAAATCCTAAATGGAAAGAAAGAATCAGGAACTTAATATTATTATTAGTGGTTCTGATAAAAAACCAACGTCATAGATGATCATTAAGAGAAAGATCAACGGCTACTATAAGCTATTATATAAATAAGCGGGTAGGCGGGTAGGGTAGGATAATTTCGAGCTTTACCCGTCATCCTACCCATTTAACGACGGATAAGAAATCTCTAACCGTCACCCTACCCGCCAAATAATGGGTAGGATAGGATACGGTTAAAACACTGGCGGATAGGTAGGATTGGCGGGTATGGGTAGGGTATGTGCACCCCTATCGGGTTTATTACTTTAATGAAAATTAAACTTGAGGTTTCCTAAATTCCTAGCGGAGATGTCTAGGAAAGAAGGACGGTCAGGATCAAACTTTATTACTTTAATCAAACTAGCTTTCCTAATCAACCACAGACCTACAAAAAAGAAACGCGCAGAAACAAAAAGAATGTTGATAGATTCAAATTTGATAGCCAACTTAGCCATCCACGGGTATTTAAAGCTTAACCTTAAGTGATCAATATAGAAAAAATGTAATAAGTCCGTTTTTACTACCATTCCCTCCTGCTCTGTCCCCTGGCAGCAAGTGCAAACTGCCGTGGCCAGTGTAGCAACCGACGGCTAACTGGGCCAGAACCAGGATCAAGCCTAAGGAAACACAATCCGGCAGCAAATCTATGTAGAGGAGCATCGTGTATATTTGACTTGGAACATTGCATACATAACTACCAATACCGAATGTAATAAAAATCATTTTATGGCATGCTTTGTGACATTGTGCAAATTATGTTGGTCTAATTTTTTCCAAGTAGGGTTAAGTTCAGTTTTATTTGTACATATTCTTTTCCCGACTAACTAAACCATTCCAAATAGTCGCATCATAAACTTCTGCTATTATGGCACTACTAACTAAATAATATGTTACTATGCGATGAACCTAAACACTGCAGCGATTTCTTATGGTTGGGGTCTACGCTATGATCCGACTAATTAAACATGTTATTATGACCCGACTAACTAAATTGAGACCATTTTTTATTTTTACTTTTGACACGATCAGCGCGGGAATTGAACTCGCAACCTATAGGTTGAGACCATTCCTAATCCCAAAAGTTTATAAACCGAGTAATAATACCTTGGGGAAAACCTGGAATTCCAAATAATATAACAAAAATCAACTGAAGAGTTTATAAAAAGGTATGAGGTTTGTGTCCATGATAGCCAGGGCTATCAGACGGACGACGTTTAATGAGGACCCCGATCCGGCGGTGGGGATATTCCGGATTGGAAAGTCATTAGACGGCTGGGAAAGACTGAAAACTTGGTGGGGTGTGGGCCAACGAAATATGGGGCGTGTCGTGCTTAGGCCATCGATGTTATAAATGGATGATCATTGTCGTTAAGGATTTTGTTTTGTTATTTTTGTTTTTGTTTTTGTAACAACACTCTCTCTTCCCCTCTTCCTCTCTGGAAACGCACTTCGACCATATTTTTGAGAAAATCATGTTTCTTATTACGAACCTTAATCTCTGAGTTTATGTCTAGATTCGTTGTTATATCGAATTATGGATTTACTTCGTTTTATGGCTTCTAATAAGATTCGGAAGATTGTTTCAAAATTAGGGTTTTCCATATTGGGTTTTTTTGAGTTTAGCAAATTTTTGGGTTTTTTGTTCCTGCGTCTCAGCCAGCCATTAGAATCTATTAAGTTGGGATATTAACTGTTTCTCGAAGAACCCATTAATATCAACATCATCAACTGTCAAAAGTAATGGAAAACCCATGAATTTGACAAAATTAAACCTGTTTTTTCCATCTGCTAGGGATTATCAATGAAGATGAAGCACATCTGCTACATGTAACTTTTACTTTGTTTTTTATTTTGTCTGGTAATACTAGAAAGACCGGACCTATTGGTTCTGTGTAGAAAGACCTCTAAACCATAGTAGTGAAAGTGATCACGTTAGGATCATAATCCTTCTTCAGAGTTTCACCAAACAAACCCATTATTAGCTTGAGTTAATTGACAACAACAATCTACCAGAATGCTCTATTGTTCGTTGTGCACATGGGTCACATTGATCCAAGGTGTACATTGTAACTGCTTCTGAGTGGTTGGAATAAATTTCTATTTTGTCCATTAATGGCTGATTATTATGCTCAAAATTTCTCATTGTTATTTAGAGAGTCGAGTCCTCATATCAAGCTGGTAGCGGACCGCTGATAAAAGTACAACAAAGATTACTAAATGTGCCTGATTAAAACGGATAATCCATCCAAGCCAAAGTATCAGCACTGGAGAGAATGATTAATAGCGTTATTACAGTTTAGCTGAGGATTACTGTGAGGATTAGTATGTCGTTAAGAATCATAGTGGAATAGATCAAACCTCCAGGCCATGGTTCTTTCGCATTTGTCTCAATTTTGGACGGAAACTGCTTCTTGATATGGAAAACAATAACAACCTTGAAATCTGAAATTGTTGGGGGAAAAAATCTGACTAAAAAACATACTTTGGCCTAATATCTAATGCATTAAGTTCTTGGATTATAAAACATGTATATTAAAGGTTCTATGATGCATAATTATTGTAAGCGGTATGCTTCAAAATGAAGTATGAAATCGAATCAGTAGTTCTGGGATTACAGCGATTGCAAGCCCGATGTAGTCATGCCATCTTTTGGTCACTACTATACAATTTTAGGACTATTCCATGCTATGCTGCACACGTGTTGTAACATCTGTAGCGTTTGCTACGTCAGTTTGTTTGACAAAGCTTCTTATAGCATACTCTTGATTTTCAGGTTTTAACTGGGAAATGTGGTTGCCTGGCATCTATCTCCATTGGTGTACTGGGAATTACAATATGTTGACTGGGAAATGTGGTTTCCTGGCATCTATCTTCGTCGGTGTACTGGGTATTACGGTATGTTGAATTTCACCTGAATCATGAAACTTACTAATGCAAAGCTATTATGCCCCTGCATCACTTACTCGTAGGATTCCTATTATTTAGAGTTTCTACTGATTTTCTTATGCATAGTTTGCAACTCTTTGAGTATGATCCTAGGTGGAAGGAAGTTATCCTCAAGTCCATCTGTGGAAGGAATTCAATGTTCATATTGATACAAGAACTAATATATTATGGGTTGATTGCAGTTCTTGCGGTGGTTGTTCAAAAAACAGCGGACTTGGAGTGAGTTCGTATTTCCCCTTCAAATATTTGCTTATTCCACTTTGGTATTTTAATTTACAATAAAACCCATCATGCTAAAGCTGCTTCTGCTTAAATTATATGTTTAATGAAAGATTTGGGTTTTTTTCCCAATTATACCCGTGTTTACATTCCCGTTAACGTTATCTTTTTAATCACGATTGAGAAACCTATCCCTAATCTATTCTTCTCCTCTTCTTGCTTTTTCTTTTAACCTTGCGTCAATCCAAAAATCTATGAAACCAAACACACCCTGATTCATTCAAGATATCGTCTTATCTCCATGCTGATGTAGTTGTTGTCGACGAGGATTCGTCTAGAGCTGCTGATGGGTTTAAGGGTAATGGGAATTGTTCGAATCCAAAATCTTATCTGATCGTAATTAGTATGGGGATTGTTTGATATAGCACAATTAGTTCAGGATTCTAAATTTTAATTTTTTTCATTGATCTAACTGCATGTTGATTTTGATTCTTGAGTTGAGTTGAAGTTACAAACCCTGATTGTGTTTTTTCCTTAAAAGGTTCCACTTTGGAGTTACTGAATCACGTGGTTTTTGTTTTGCAGGAGGACGAAAATAATATGTTAGGTAAAGCATCATGTTTATTGAGTTTGTAATTCACGTGTTTGGTAGTCTAAGTTGATTTATTGACTCTGCTTTCTGAGTTTGTTTGCACTGCTCATATATTTGCTTTAATCTCCTTTGTGTTTAAAGCTTAAATGTGTGAAATTAGATTAATTGTCTGTTATAGTACTTCTTTTTATACTACAGAATTGTGCCCTGCAGGGCTATGTAAGTGCTGGGATATGTTCATTGTCAGTCTGAGTACGTTGAATGGCTTGCTGCTGAGAGTGTGTCACCCATGGGGGGAATGGAGAAAACTAATCATGAATATATACATTGAGAAACCGTATAACACAACCATAAGCTTATGGTGATGAACCGGAATATGATGAGTTCATTTACAATTATATGAAGAGGTTAGCCAGTACTTACCAGCAAAGGTTAGTAAATGCATCTTCTTCGAAATATTACTCGGGGTTCTCTTTCAAATTCCTTAACCAATTGTTTTATTCAGCTATGTGAGCATGACAAACTGACATGGATTATGAAAGGCACGAGTTAATAACCTTCATTTTTAAAAACAGTAAACACACTTTATTTTATCATAAATAGTTGGTATGTTTTTTTTTTTTTTGAGAGATGTCAAAACTTTTATGCATATCCTCACAAAGGGGCATAGGGACCTCTTTGATTTTTTCTTTTGATTTCATAAATCTATATTATAAAATGAACTGGTGTTTGTGTATCCAAATTGGTATGCCGACATATATAGGTTACAATACAATGCTAGCTTCAGTCTAATCATATTGTAGAATAACGCTTTCATTGCGATGACATGGCTAGCATGAGGCCAATATTACCAAGTGATGTGTAATATAGTTGAAAATTTTGGCATGGCTAGCACGAGGCCAATTTTGTTTTTTGTACGACATAGATATAGTTGAAAATTTTGTTTCTCAACTAGAATTTGGAATGTAGAAGTAATCCTAGATAGGTAAAGGATAACCACAAATAAGGATAGACTAACAATTGGCTCTTCCCCATCCTCATCCATAGCTAAAAGTACCTCGCTAGCTTACCAAAAATAAACCAACCTTATCTCGATTCCAATTCCTCAATTAACTGGATTTCCTAATCTAAACAAGTTTTACAACTCTATTACATGAGGTACACATTAGGACAAATTTTACAATTTTACTATCAAATTACAAGTGTTTGTTCCTTAGAACAAGATTTATAATATACAAGTCTCTATTTACAATATGAAGTATGCATAGTTCTGAGTGTTTTTTTTAATCTCACATATGAATATATGTCATTCATATCTACTGGTAGAAGGCTCACAACAACTCTTATATGGTACAATCTATTGCAAAAACAAATCATTCTCAGAAGATAGTCTATACAAAAAATATGTTTCGATCAAACCGTAAAAATCTATCAAGTTTAAGGTTATATCAAATATATCTATCAAGTTTACGATTAATTTTTTATTAAACATTTTGCTTTGAAAGGTTGAAAGTCAATATATGTATTAAACCTGATACATTATCTCTGTCTCTTAAACATTTTGGATTGGATTTTTATTTGCAGCCAAAGATTGTTCATATTTGATTGTTCTCTCTATTCTCTTCTACTCTCATATGAATGTGATTTGTCTTTCAGTCTTGACAAGGTAGTTCTTGTCAGAATCTCGACAATTGAGGCTAGGAAAATGCACAACACGAGTTCCGCAGGTGAGGTTTTTGGGTGCCTTTATTACAATAATTTAACCTTATGCAAATGAATACTAATGAGGGGTTGGTCTGTCAATGTGCTTGAAATGAATGGGTTTATATGCTCTGTTATTATAGTTCATTATTTCTTGAGAAACATGTTATTTCAAATCAGACCAGGTGGAATGAATACCTCTATACTAATTGTTGATTATTTCTCGAAAAACAAGTTATTTCAAATCAGACCAGGTGGAATGAATACCTCTATGCTAATTATTGAAGCAATGGATTGTATCGTTGTCATGTTTACGGCAGAACCTGTCATGGAATTGGAGAATACTGATAGGAATTTAGGAGCATGTCAATTAGAAGTCAATATACTGATACTGGAGTGTCTGAATGTATATTGACTTCTGGAGCCACTACGAAATAACTAGAGCAGTTGAGTCTTACGACAGATGTATTGGGGAAGTTTTTATAGGAATGTTATTTACATTGCATGGGACTATTGGTTACCTTTGTTTCATGAGAAAGAAAGTTTCTGATTACATTCCGAACTGTGTCCTCTGGGAAGTTCTATGATTCATGAGATTTTGGTGATACGGAATTTGCATATTACTTCGGGAGATTCCAGAACCGGTATAATCCACAGACTTTCCTAAAGCATTATCCCTTCAGGTACAATTGACAGACTTTCCTTAAGCAATTATATAAAGTACGTATTCAATAACAAATATAAGTTTGACTAGAACAAAAAAAAAAAGAATCCATGAAGAGTGGTATTAGTTGCGTGCAACTCACAGTTTAATGTATCACTGAAAACACCCATGAGTAGCATAATAGATAAATGTAACTCCTTAGCTAGCATTTAAACCCTTAAATAAGTATTTAAGCTTTACCTTTGATTTTGAACATATATGAACCAATATTTAAATTTATTCTTTGTTGGGTTTGAGTAGCTTGGTGAGTTAGAAGTAGGCTCCTCTCTTTGAAAACCAAGCTTGATTTTGTTCGCAGATACCACATTACAAATAATTGCACCTATATAATTTTTGTTTGGGCCATTATTGTGATTGGTGATTTTTGGATTCTTAGAAGGGTTCACATTGATGTATCTGATGACTTCGGACTTGATCTCCTTAAAAGTGTATTGGTATTCTTTCTTACTAGATGAGAATATGATGCTTCTCTTGATTAGATTCATTAGAAATAGATGAGAAATGATGCTTCCCTTGATTAGATTCATTAGAAAAAATAAGTTAACCTAATTGTAGTATTTTTTATTTTGAAGTTAAAGGGGTAGAATTTTATCGATAAAAAGAAAAATATAGCAAGGGAAAATGCACCTGCGGTGCTACAAGCTAGCATCAGCCACAGCCAAGAAACGGAGACTTAAGACCCTAGAGGCTACCTAATTGTAATAGGTGCATTAGAAGCAATTTGAAAAATATAGTTGGACCTATCTAGAAGGAAGATAAAATATAGTCCATCAATCATTTTGATGGACTTGAAATTAATAGTTTAGAATTAAAACATAAAATTGAAGTTAAGCATACATGTTAACTTGATCATTCTTTGTTGATGAACATGCATGTCGCATAGCCTGTTTTAGAAGTGATTCCACTCAGGTGTGTATAATAACACATGAACTGTAGATGTTTGGAATAATGATCTGATGCCTTCTAAAATGCTGTCAGGTTTGTTTGGTACTATGATATTATATCCCATAATGGGGATATAATTTCTATCCATTTCTAATCTTGGGATAGTGCTTTTTTAGATAATGTTTTTTCCTTTACTTGCATATGCAACTTATTTTGATCTCCTTCTTAGATATCTTAAATAATTAGATGGTACATACGGTTTAAGATTGAAATAATCAGAATAAGTTCTTCAAGTAATGATTTGTACTTTAAGATGACTTCAATTTTACATCATAGATGAGAAATATTTGTTCTTTTTTTTTGTAGATTGGTCGAGGTGAATCCATTGGAGATGCTGCACATTTGGCAAATGCTACCGATGACTTCGAACTTCGGTTTTGAGTATCAAAGCTAGAGTGTTTTGTTTTGTTTTTTTTTTGTTTTGTTTTGTTTTCTTTTCTTTCTTAGATATTTTCTATTCAGTGTCGTCTTTGTTAGTCACTTTTTGCAGCTATCGTTGTCATGGCTATCCTGATGGAGTTTTTCTATTCAAGGGCTACGAAACTTCGGGTAATATTATGTGGGTGGACGCAGTGTGGAATGGGTGACGCTTTAGGATGTTGTGGCATTCGATGGGATGGGTGGTACGTCGTATAAAAGCTAATTTTCTCCTTCGCCTCTTAATATCTTATTCCCTTTCATGTTTAAGAAGTTAATTCAATCCAATATTCTATTCTTCTGTAAATTAAAGCAATTTAAAATCGCAAGAAGAACACACTTTCACCTTTAATTTTTGTTAGAGTTTTTTTTTTTGATAGGTGTGTTTCCGTATCTTAATTGTTGAATCAGTATGATTTGATCTTAAATTAGGGTTCTTTGTTAATTAGTATGACTGTTGGGGTTTCTATCAATTTTTTCAGTTTTATTTGTTGTATTTTAACTGAATGTACACATCCGCAAAGATAGCCTAATTGATTTCAATAATCTTATGGTTGAAATTTTGGGGTGGTTGTACTTTGCTATTTTTCAAGATATGAAAATTTGGCTATCTCAGTGTGCTGAACTTTTTGGTATCGGTTTGTTCTGGAGGACTTTTTGATCCAGAAAGGTGAGATGTAGTACCCATTTCTCCTTTCTATTCGGTTAACTTTGGTGGAGATACCATTTTGGTTTCATCTTGATAGAGACACTTAGAAAGAGACTTGAAAGGTTATTCCGATTAAATACTATGATTTGGCAATTGGTTGGTGTAGGATCACATATATATTTATTTTCAGATAGGTGATATGTTACTTTAGTATTAACTCCGAAGTAAACATGTTTAGAATAATATTCCTAACGGCCGGAGCCGTAATCGATAGGATCAACTTATATGACACGGGAATGACAATTCAATGCAAATCTGAGTCGAGTAATACTGTAATGTAAAACATAAACATTCATTTCTCCTACTCATTCTTCTTTGTCATTAGTAATAACTTGATACTAAAGTAATAGAACATCAGTATTAAATCTTGATGAAAATTTACCAATCCCTCTCGAATGAGGTAGCTTATCGAGTTGAATTCTCTTACTTTTGGACAAGACAGGTACGAATATGAACTCTCGGAGAATGAAAAGGAAGGCATACCTGTGATATGTGATGTCCTCTTTGGTTTTTTTTTGCAGCTTAATCGAATGTACACTGACACCCAGCGGAATTTCCCTGGAATGTCAAACAGAATCACGTGTCGTAGTTACAAGCTTGAAGCAACTTGCAGTCAGGTTGGTGTTCCATTATGTTTCATAGTTCGTTTCATAGTTTCCATTATGTTGCGTAGTTTGCTTCATAGTTTCTCTTATTGCTTGATCAAGAACAAAATAGAATTTTGGATAAATTTAAGTGCATTCTTTTTCACTTAGCAGTGCTCTTTTTTGTTTTTGATATTGAAGTCTATATTTGCGTATTTTGTACTAATTTTCACGTGTTGGTATTCAGTGCTCCAGCATTGTCTTCCATAGGGACATCTAAATCAACTCTTCCAACTGTAGCAATTTTGTTGGTTTTGTAGGGGAGCGGGAATACTCAGATTTAATGTGTCTCTAAACCGTAATAATTTTCTTGGTCTTCTTAATAGCTTCGATTTTTTCAGGATCCTCTCATCCTATTATTGTCATCTTCTGTTTAAAAAATCAATATGTGTCACATAGGCCTGCCTGGATTTCGAAATGACTTTTGAATTATGTCTGCCTAGGAATATATAGAAAGAATGTATGAAAATAAAGAAGAAAATATTGTATTTATCATTAGTGCCATTCAAAGCTTTCTTGATCATTCGGCGTACAATATAGTCTCATATTATATTTGATCAATATTATATTTGTTGCTTTCTTAATTAATCAATGGTGTGGTACTTTGTGCTCATATTATATTTGTTATCATTATACCTTATGTGTTACTAAGATGGGTTTAAAGAAGGGTATAACTCTGTTATATACGGCTCTTGATTCCAATTCAATGAAGCAACATACTTCAGTGCTTAGATTGTTTATTGTTGTTCCACTCAAATTAAAACAGATCAACACTGCTTGCAGATCAAACAAAATGGGCTGAGTAGTTTCATAGGATACAACACTTCATTGATGTTTTTTGAGGTACGTGTAGGAAATTACCTAACTGTCGATATAGTTGCTCTTTGTTATTTTACAGTTGTGCTTAGTCTTGCATTCTAATACTACCATTCACAATTTGGTTGTACTTTGTAAACAACCTATTTGATTAAATGCATTGAACCTTACAAACTTATTGTTCTGAAGTTTTCAGTGTTTGTATTTATATCTTACAAAGATTTGTTGACATTTGAGGTATATTCACAGCTTCAACTGACGTTGTTGTTAAGCCAGAGTAGTAATCAGGAAGAGACAACTGCCACTATTATGGTTTACACAGAATGACCTACAACTTACGATCTTATGAACCTAAAAGAATGAGAAAAGGAGTTTTCTGGCATATCTATTGTTCCTTATATATTTTCTTAATGAACTGTGAAATTGAGTTAAATGATGGAGCTGAAGCTTTGTTGGTCAATTTTCTAGGTTAGTCATTGGTTTCAACACAATATTAATGATTTTTATTTTTATTGAATACACATACAAGCTAACTAAAGGTCCATATGTTACTTATCTGATAGTTTCTTCACCAATCTCTGTGGGATTGTTGTTCAACGAGTTAAGCTTTAAGGATATTGAAACTTAAGGTGTTTAGTTATTTTAAGTTGATTTGCTTCTTTATCTGTAAGCATATGTTGTTGGCTTCATTCTAATCTTTATCGATTTAATAGTTCCAAGACATTTGAAGTGCAACAAGTTTTACAATATGGTCTTGATTGTGTATTACTTCATATTAAGATGATACTTTATTTGCTGTCTTGCTCAATTGGAAGAGCACATGGTTTTCAACCATGTAGTTGTGGGTTCGAATCCCACAAATGGCATTCTTACTTGGGTTGGTTGGGCAGGTTAACAGTGATCCTATTATTTGATGCTCACAAAGTAGGACTCCTACAGAAGATATGGAGTTGGATCAAGATCTTGGAGAAGCTTTTAAGAAGGATCCTTTCATTCTCTTTAGAAGGGTAAACTTTGTTATCACGGGATAAGGATATCCTAGCTTTGTTTCAGCGAAAAGATAGTTTTGATTTTTCAGGTGGGGATTTATTAACTAAAAAAATTAATTTTATCATCTCTTCTTCCATTAGCACTGATTTTAGTTTGTTAATTTTGATGTTAACTTAACTCTCAATTTTTGTCCTTTTTGGGGTTTCTTGGAGGGCTGCAGTATTGAGAATGTGATTTCTGCTGCATGAGTCATTAAGAATTTCCTTTACATACGGTATATGAGAAAGTCCATCCTTTGTGGAGGTAAGTCATAAGGATATATTGTGGGGTCATCTAGGTTGGTAGGTATCCTAGATGACTACTAAATTAGTTACCCAATAATACAAGTTAAAAACCATGTGTTTAATACAAAAGACTACGCGACTCATAAGACTAACCAGAGGTTGAGCCGGGGCCGTAAGGCAAGCGTTGGTAAATATTGGTTCCAGGCAACAAAGCTGAAGTAGTTACCATAATATGAATCTTGCATTTCCAAATCTTTAGAATCTTTGCCTTAACAACTTTCTGACGAACAAGGTATGTTTTCTTATGTCAGACGAAGCATTATACATTGAAGCTTATACTATCTTAATTAAAATGATTTCTATTCTCAGTTCAGAAAATTGCCCTTCTACAGCAAATTGTATAGGAAGATGTTTGGATTTTGTGCGTAAATACATCCTTCGCATTCTTCATTGGCACTTTGTTGATTTTGACTAGATATATATACAGTTTCAGTTAGTTGCTTAATTTTTATTTATTTTTTTTGTACGTCTTTGTCACACAGTTTGTTTTGTTGGAGGCATTGAAAATAAGTTCCATTTTTACGGTACCTTAAATTCTAAAAAAAAAATGAATCATTGCGATCTCCCCATACAAAACACTGAAAACATTCTGTTTTAACTCATTTTCAATTCATTCCCTTTCTTCCCCATAATCACCGTTTAGGTTATTTTGTCTTGCTAGGCGATGTTTGCTTCCTTTTTCTGTTGAATTTCACAACATATTCATAAAATATAAGGTAGTTACATTTGAGATTATTGTTAATTTCTTTTGATTAATGCCCTAAACAGTTTCTGTTACAAAAACAGGTGCAACTACAACAACCAACTGAGAAACGAGAAGAGAATGTGAAGCCACAGACTAGGAGGCGGGCTGATGAGAAGGTAAAATGGATGAAAGTCATCTCAACAGAGCCAAGGCATACTTGACTTTCCACCACCAGATAGCAACTCCCATTTGGTAAAAGTGGTTTAGTTTAGGATAATAGGATCACAGAAAATGATGCGGATTTGTCTAGAAGGTATAACTTCACTTTGATATTTTGTAGTTTATGAGGTTTAATTCCTGGAAAGTTGGTTTTCTTCTTGCAACTCCCTCTTTGGAAGCTTCACCCATTCAAGTTTGAGGTATTTAGGTTCTTATTCGACCATCGTGTGGAAATTAGCGACGTGTGTCGCCCCCTTCCATGTTCAAAGGTATTTATATAGATAGATCTCCATAACATTATGATTTTTCCGTTTGCATGTTTAACTGTAACTTCTTACTACATGATAGGTTTAATTTGATTCACTACATGCTTAATTAGTTACTTTGAAATTGTAGTTCATGAGGTATCTCTTTATCTGCGTTGAAAACATTTTGTTTAGCTTTTGTTTCTGCACTATCATGCTTTCCTCGGTCTTGAGATAGGTTCATGATTTTGTAATCTTGAATGCTTATTTTTTGGCGGCAATGATTCATAATTAATGCATGTCAATGTTAAAAGTATCTCCAATGATTGCCTAATCCTGTTGCTAGCAGCAACTTCTAAAAAAAAATCCAACAGAATTCGCATCACTGTGGCTCTGTAATGAACTTATTTTTGGATTATTTTAACTATCACATCGTTAAGGAACTAATTTGTCTAGACATATATGTTAGTCTACTTATCTTCACCTAATTAACAAAGGGTTTATTCATACTGTAATAGAATTCATGGTGAATAAGTGATCTATAAAACTTGAACCTTCGCCATTGTACGTATGGGGACATTTAAGGAAAGTAAGTGGTAGATACGGAGTCAAATGCAACTAGAGACAGACAGACAGTAATAGGAAGCATTTTACAATAACAAAAGTTATACTTTTAATGTGAACATGTAGCTGATGTCACTAACTGCAAGTAAAGGTTCAGTTGGTTAAATGATAATATACCGAATCTATATAATTCAAGATGTCAAATTATAATGAAGTGAGATGATCTGTATAATTCATCAACACAACATGTTACTGGCGACATTTGGTGTACATTTGCGGTTAGTAGTTTGTAAACTAAATCACCTAAATTGGTCTCTGTAACTAATATATTAACGGGTTAGTGTCTGATTCTATCATTAATTTAGGTAATGGCAGTGGAAGACAAAGCCAGCTCGACAATGCAGAGACGACAAATGGGAGCAGAGAACTTGGTTCATAATGTTAATTTGATTAACTAATCTGGAGTTACAAATAAAAAATTGCGTCATTTAAATGGATACCCATCAACATCCATATAATACATCTGCTGAAAACTGAATTACCTATATCACAAAACAATATTTTGTTATTATAAGTGGCTACTGATGACATAAGACTATCATATGGGTATCCTTCCCTTAAACAACCAGAATCAACTCTCTGCGGCAACCAATTCTCAGTTATCTGATTCAACAATGATCTTTTCTAAGATATCAACTTCCCACATATCTCCATGATATTTGGGTACCCTGCAGAAACTTCAATAAGTCAGTATCTGAAACCCTTTATTAATTGTTTTGAATATTCGGAAGCACAGAATAGAATATGAACCTGTAATAACATCTTTAATCTCCCCAGATGATGCATCCATAATCCACAAAGTTTGAATACTGAAGATAGAAACATATGAGAGATGAGGCTTGGAAAGAATATAAAAGATGAACAAACACGATAGACAGGGATCTACGGAACCGAAGATTCCCTTCTTCAGTCATACTATCTAGTAGGGTCACTCAGAACGACATAAAACTAAAAACACATGTATTCCTTTATGTTTAAACTTCAGGTCAGACCACACTTATGTTAAATAACTTAAATATATTTTAAAAGGATAAAAACATAATTCTGTAAGATCAAGGCAAAACTATATAATTTAATTACCTGGGATTAATTATGAAGAGATTTTTTTGCTCTTTCATTAAATGCCACGGGAATCTTAACATCTCCGAATCAAACTCCTCGGATTGCGAAGCCTCTTCTCTTCCCTTTGGGAAAAATGTAATTAGGAGATTTTCCGAGATCCAGCTCCATATGCTGCTACTGATTCTTTTGCCAGCATTGAGGTTTGGATAAAGTGTTTTTAGAGTTCTACTCCCAATGTTAGCTTTCCTAATCGCGTGGTTCTTCGCACAGAAAACCAGCAGAAAAGGCAAGGTAAGAGGAAGCCACATCTTCAGGAGATAATATACATAGGCCTCGACAGCGTAAGGAAAGTAGATAAAAAACCAATGAACACAGAACTTTGTTTAACTTTTGTGGCCAAATTGTCAGCCATGTTCAACATTCCCTCAATAGACAAACCATACAAACCTGGCAATACCATCTAGGTTCTAGATTTATAACATACAGGGATAAAAGAGAAACACGCTGCCAGTTACTCACCTCTGAATCCACAAAGTATAGACAGTCCCCTACAGCATCATAAAATAAAGATGTAGGGCGCAATAGTTTGACTGATTCAAAATCACCATCCTCAAAACCTGGGGAAGAACCAATCTACAAATAAATGAAATTAAACAACTTTGTTTGTTCTTTAACATAAAGGATTTAGCAGAAGAAAGTAAATACTTTTTTTTTTTGATGCAAGAAAGATTATATTGAGCTAAGCACAATCGTGTGCGATAGAATTCAACAGGAAAATAGGAGGATCTCCTTCCCAACTATTACAAATGCTCTATTTACGAGCATATTTAGCTAAACTATCAACACACTTATTAGCAAGCCTGTTTGTGTGCAAGCAAAACCAACTATCAAAATAAACTAAAATGAAAGTAATGTCTTCAACAATGCATCTTAACTCCCATGGAACATCATTTTCCTTTCCTTGAATAGCTTTTGTGAGACTGAGATAGTTAGACTCAATTATTATCCTCTTGTAATTCAAAAGGCAGCTAAATGAAGATTTACAAGGATAGAGCCAATCCTAAAAGCTTAAACACATGAACTCAATTCAAATCAAATGGATGAAACAATTATATACTATGATACATACACAGTCTAAGTGTGAAAAGGAAGTCGTACTTCAAACTGGAAAGGAGTTGGTTGGAACATAAACATTTCATTAAATAATGTTGATATCTAGTGGAATCCTATGGATTACGGAGGTAGTGCAAGTAGTATTTTCTTTCCTAAAATTCAAAATATAAAGTTCTTTGTTAAGAATCGGGGAATTCAAGAATTTGGGTCTATTACAAGGGAGAAAAAGACTTTTACTGATCAAATAAATGCTCTTAATTTAACTAAAGAGAATGGTGCTCTTAATCAACAAAAACAAATTGAAAGAATGAGTTATAAACTTAAACTCAAAAACATTGCGAATTTTGAAGCAAGAAAGTGGCATCTTAGAGCCAAAAAGAATGGATTCAGATGGGGAGATGCAAATACTAAATACTTTCATAGAATTGACTTAGCAAGAAAGAAGAGAAACACAATAGGAAAGTTGCAAACTGAAGGGGAAGATGTTTTTGATCAGAATATCATAAAGGAAGACATTAGAAACTATTACATAAGTTTACTGATAATGGTAGTATGGTGTCTACTTTGGATTCTCTTCATTTTCCTTATGTGGGGAAGAAAATAAGGAGTGATTGGAAAGAAGATTCACTGAAGAAGAAGTGTGGGGTGTGATCAAGAACACAGATTCTAATAAATCACATGGACCAGATGGTTTTACTACTGAATTTTACAAAGGCTGCTGGGGTACAATAAAATGTGATTTTATGAATAT
Organism: Papaver armeniacum; assembly: GCA_023531295.1. NCBI lineage: Eukaryota > Viridiplantae > Streptophyta > Magnoliopsida > Ranunculales > Papaveraceae > Papaver > Papaver armeniacum. The sequence goes on from JAJJWW010004809.1 coordinate 17,503, forward strand.
AATAAATGACTTCTACAGGTATGGGTCTCTTTATTGGAGATTAAATTGTTCCTTCATTACTCTTATCCCTAAAAAAGAAGACTCTTGTACATCTAAAGATTTCAGGCCTTTATGTCTTTTAGGAAGTGCATATAAGATTATTTCTAAAGTTCTTACAGCAAGGTTGAAGGTGGTAATGCCAAGATTAGTTTCTGACTTTCAAGGAGCTTTTTTGAAGGATAAACAAATTCTAAATGGGGTGCTTATAGCTAATGAATGTGTAGATAGCAGGCTTAAAGCTAAGAAACCTGGAATTCTTTGGAAGATAGATATGGAGAAAGCTTTTGACAATGTTAATTGGAAAGCATTGTTTTGTATTTTACATAAACATGGCTTTGGAGAGAGATGGATTTCTTGGGCGAAGTGGTCTGTCTCTTCTTCACATCTTTCTGTTCTGGTAAATGGAGAATCTACTGATAAATCCAAACCTTCAAAAGGTTTAAGGCAAGGTGATTCCATGTCACCTTATTCATTCTTGTTGGTGGTTCAGATCTTGTCAAAACTCATGGATGATGCTGTTCAAAGAGGACAGATTCATGGATTCAAAGTAGCTGATAATGAAAGTGTTGTTTCTCACTTACAGTTTACTGATAATACTTTATTATTCATTGATGAAAATCCAGATGAAGTTACTAGACTATTTATAATTCTTTCAGTTTTTGAAGCTCTTACAGGGATGAAGCTCAAGAGTACAATGGTTAGTATTGGTGCAGATGATGTTGTAAAAGTTTTGGCTAAAGAACTTGGTTGTAGAATTGAGCAATTGCCTTTCAAGTATTTTGGAATGCCTATTGGTGCAAGTTTCAAAAGTACTTCAATTTAGGATTATGTTTTGGAAAAAATGAGAATGAAGTTGGTTAGATGGAAGAAAAAAATCTTATCAAGGCAGGTAGATGTATACTCAAAGTTGTTTATCTAGCTTACCCATTTATTATCTTTCATTATTTTATCTTCCTATGAGTGTGGAAAAGAAAATGATCAAGATTATGAGAAATTTTCTATGGGCTTCAGTGGAAGGTAAGAAGAAGATGTCTTGGGTTGGTTGGCCAAGAATTTGTTTGCCTAAAAAGTGTGGAGGGTTAGGAGTGAAGAATCTTAGAATCACCAATAAAGTTTTTCTATCTAAATGGGTCTGGAGGTATTCAAACAGAAGAAGATGATCTGGAGAAAAATTGGTTAAGAGAAGTTCAAGGTAAAACAAGGAAATTATATTGCCAACTGAGGATAACGCAACTCAATGTAGTCTTTGGAGGAATGTGCCAATAATGGTCCCTAATCTTCAACAACATATTACTGTCAAAATAAAAAATGGGAAAGGAATTAGATTTTGGCATGATAGATGGATGGTTCAAGGGTGTTTGAAAAAATTATTTCCTGAAGTTTATAAAGTTTCTAAGCAGAAATAAGCTTCTATTGCAGATATGATACATAATGGAAGATGGAATGGTGTTTTTAGAACTGTGCTGAATGGTAATGAACAACTTGAATGAGATCTTCTCTGCAGAGATTTAGCTGATGTCCCAATTTTGAAGGAGGGGGAAGATGAGATCCAGGGACGGTACTGGGGTGGTTGAACCCCCCCCCCCACCCACCCACCAAATTCCCCATACCATTTTCAACATTCCTGAAAATTAGCCCAGGTGTATATTTGAATTAGCCCATTATAGAGTTATAAAGTTAGGGCAACTATAATTTGAAACTATTTTTGATGTTTGTGATACTCTGACATTACGTGGAATTCATACAAGGAGATTAGATACTTGCTAACGTGATCTCATCCGTTCAAAGTTTTAAAGACCAAAGCAAAGAACACAGGGTCATTCCAAGTGGCTGACTTTTCACCTGTTCCGAGTCTTAGGTAGATGAGGTACTGCAATCTTATTCAGATAGCACGTGTGTTAGTGCTTGTTCTTGTTTCCCTCCACATGCTTTTTCCTAACTCCACATGTTTTTATCCAGGATATGAAGTATAAAAGAGCAACTCCCATTTCCTCTTGTATACTTAATCAGTTATCCTCGGTCCAAAATAGTATACTAAACCGCTAAATTAGATGTCACTGCCTCGTTGGTTAGTGCTCTTTTTTCCCCTTCCTCCGATATAAGTATATTGAAAATGTTTAGACGGCATGAGCACATAAAACATTCCAAAAAGACAAAAAGAGCTACATCACGATAAAAACGGCAACCACCTCCGAGCAATGCGTTCAGGAAAGAACTCCCAAAAAGAGCTGCATCACGACAAAAACAGCAGCCACCTCCGAGTAATGCGTTCAGGAAAGAACTCCCAAAAAGAGGTGCATCACGGCAAAAACAGAAGCCACCTCCGAGCAATGCGTTCAGGAATGAACTCCCAAAGTTGAAACCAGATATGGAGATAAGAAAAAAAAACAAATATTACAATGGAAAAGGAAATAAAGTATTGTGAATTTTTTTTTTAGCCCACCCAGACCTAAAATCCTGGTTCCGTCGTTGATGAGATCCAAATCATGGAAAATTTCAACACTAAAGGCTGTTATGAATTGTTGGCTGGTAATGCACAAGAATGTGACTTTCACAAATATCTGTGGAAGAATTATATACTTTCTAAAGTTAGTTTCCTGTGTTGGGCAGTGTTAAATAACTCTCTTCCTACAAGAGATATGGTGAGACACAGAGGAATAGAGGTGAAAAGTGATGTCTGTGTTTTGTGTAACTCAATGGCAGAGTCTGTAGATCATGTTTTCTTCATTGTAGCTTCACTTTCGTATGGGATTACTTCGTTAAAGCCTTTCGTATCTCTTGGCCTTTACCGGCTACTATAATAGATTTCTTTGCTGCATGGAAATTGAATTTTCTGGCAGAAGTAGAATGATATGGAAACTTCTCCTTTATGCTGTTATGTGGAATGTTTGGAAGGCTAGGAATGATCGTGTATTTTGTGAGAGAGTTAAAACCATTCATGAGATCGTAGTTCTTATTAAACAGACTTTTGTTTTATGGAGTTGTAATGTTGAGACTTTCAAATTTGTTGATAGTTCCCAGATTTTTCACAACTGGGAACAGTCCTTCATATGTAATATGTTTCCTAGTCCTTCGTAATAACCATTGGAGGAAATTTCCAAATATGTCTAGTTTTAATTAGTTATTCCCAAAAATATTGTAAATTACCAAAAATGTTTGAATGTGTACCCATTGCTTGACATTGTGTACCCAATATGATAAATCCACACCTATAATGTGTGCACATTATACCTTTTTTGGAATTTTTAAAAAACTAGACATTTTTAGTAAATAGCTTTGTGCAGGGTACACTTTTGGGCATTGACCTTTCAATATAAACTTTCTCTCTTAAAAAAAAAAGTTACACAGTGTAAACTGGCTAAAGACTCAGTTGGGTCAACGGTTCATTGGTTGAACCACCCGGTTTTCCTGATTCACTGAGTATTTTAACATGTTAGTGGGTCAGTGTTAAATCAGACTATTTTTCTTATTGGTTTACCAGTTTCCTACTAGTTTAACCGGAGGGTCCGGTTCTTAAAACACTAGTTTAAGAAGAGAGATGATGGAGAAAGAAAATAAAGGAAACATAATCTCTTTAATGTTAATGTATTGCATCTTCTTGTTATTTTATTTGTTGGCAAATGTTAATGTATGCACGCGGAAAAAGTTTAAGCAAGCATTAGTCTTGGACTAATGAATTTTGCATAGGAAACATAATCTCTTTATTACTCTTTAACGTAAATTAATAAATATACTTAAATTTCATACTGATACTCGTCTTTATTGATCCATTCAAAAGCCGATGTTCTAAGTTCTAACTTCTCGAAGAATAAAAAAGCCTATACTGCTGTCTAGATGACCCCCCATAATAACTCATCTCGAGAAAAATAGAATATGTGCAGGACGTCTCCAGCATTTGCCAAACCTACGATAAAACTTCGTTAAATTAATCCGCGATAAATTAATAACTTCGCTAAAATAATATTTTTTGCCAGTCCCGACTTGGGCAAGTGTACTAAATTAATAACTCCGCTAAATTTATAAGATAATAAAAAATTTAAGCTTCCAATAGGGCCAAACTAATATATAAATTAATAATCAGTGTAGTATCACTATATGTGGTGCTTTATTAAAATATGAATCCAAAATTATTTGTTTCTTGTTCACATTTGTATAATATTGGACTCCATTTCCAATTTTTTGTAATATGTTGAGAAGTTCCGCAATGATTTTCTTGTATTGTTTTTCTTATTATTTTAATTTTAACATCAAAGTTTTTGTATTTACACACATAATATGCAATATAAGATCTAATATTATGTCATAAAATAATTAGTAAATAATTTGATTTGAAAATTTGAAAAAAAAAAATTGAAAATAAAATCTTTAAATACTTGCTATTATTATAGGAAAATTGTTCTACACACTTATTTTTCGAAATCTTATTATGGAAAATGTTTTAAAAACTTATTTTTGAAATCTAAATTTAGTATGCTTCGATATATTAATAACTTATTAATTTATCGATAAATTAATACTTCGCTAAATTGATAGAATTTGGCGGTCCCAAGTATATTAATTTATCGAAGTTTTACTGTATTTAGTTTTTCTTTTCCTTTGCATGGATATTCTTTTTCCCTTATTTGTGTTTTATTCTGCCCGGTGGTTCTGCTTTATTTCTTTTTTTGGAAATATGGGCACCCATGTGTGTGCATGCCCAAGTCCATCTTGGGTGGATGAGTAAAGTCATATGCTTGACTTTTTCAAGGAAAAATCCTTCTCCAACTTCCCAAGCCATGGTGAAACATGTGTCTTGTTTCTTGGCACCATGTAACAAGTGTGTAATCACTTACTCCATGTGTTTACTCCATGCTAAAAGGTGTTAAAACTTGCTCCAAGTGTTAAAACACAAATAAGTGTTTGCCTTTATTTGTGTTCTTTTATGCCTGGTGGTTGTGCTTTATTTCTTTCAAGACTCAATACTCACAATGTCAACAGAAGAAACCCTATCTCTTCCCCCTCGACTTGATATTATCAGGTCGGTTGTTACAAAGGCTTTCAATGGTAAGTCCCTTAAAAATGTACACTCTAAAGAAAACACAATTTGTTTCAAGCATCGCCTGATGGATTCTATGGTGGATCTGATAAGAAAACTAGAAGAATATCCGGGAGTTGATCCTGCATTGTTTCTCACCAGTGAAGATGAAAACTTATTGAGGGATTTGGATGCATTTGATTTTGGTGGATCTGAGCTAAATGAGAGGATAACACGTTTAAAACAAGTCACAGAATTTTCAAAGATTGAATGTAGGCGAAAATTAGACCTAGATGTCGCAAAAACTAACTTAATCCGAGCTGATGAGCTACGTGAATCTGAGAGTGCAAAAGCAGCTAAGACAGCGGCGGAAATCAAAGCCTTGGTGGAGGAAGTGCGAAAGAAAGAGAAGAAATATTCACATCAGATCTCTTCATGTCACAACAGTTCTGAACAATTCGACGAGGCAAAAGTTGAACATGAAAGATGTGACACTATGCATATCCAAGCTGTCAATGATTCACATAGTGCTCGAGATCTGGTTAATACAGATCCTTTAAGCAAAATGGGTTTACAACATCAATTTTATTAGTAAGTTGCTGGTAGAATTGGTTTACATAGTTGATAAGGTACTAGTGAAGTCTTTATGCTTGTTTCGTATGTTGAGCAGATTATGAGACTTCTACAACCCCACCATTACGTTGTGCTGTCAGTTTTGTTTTGTTGTGTCTTTGTAGTCTGTTTTTCCTTTGATGAATTCTCCTGCTTTGCTCAAAAAGATAACATGCTGTTAAAAGTGTTCTATTTGTTAGGAATCATTTGCTTTATCTGTTGGTATTTTGAGTTTGTGGCTAGTTTTTAATTAGTCGTGAGATCATGACTAATCTTTTGTAATCTCTGTTTAAAAGGGAAGCCTTTTATTGCTGAAGATATACAAACAAGATAATAGTCCCTAATTGTAGAAGGATAATAGTCCCATATTGAAAGCCGTATGTAGGTCCACGTTATTGGCCTTACACGTGAAGGCGTGTGGAGGGGCAATAATCCCACATTGCTAATTATTCAATATGACGATCACAGTACTGAATGCTTATGTTACAAGGACGTTCATTATCCATGTAAATTCTCTTCAAGTTGGACTTAGTGGTGAATAAAATTGATCCATGGACAGAACCCGACCCATGGAGAAGTCAATAGCCAATTACGGTGGAAACTCTATAAATTAATGTTGTTGGGAACATCAAAATTTATTAATTAAGCGAGATATTAATTAACCGATAAACTAATAATTATTAATTTATATATTAATTAATACTTTATTAAAATATAGATAAGTTTCATATCAAATAATTTGTTTCTATACAAACAAAATACCTTATCATATTGAAGGACTGCAAAATGTTGAATTATTTTTTTTTTCCATCAAACACAACTTCAAAAATTCAATCTTGTGACGCAGGGATTATACGAGCTTTTAAAATGCATTATCATCGTCAATTTTAGAGGTCTTTTGAAAGGCTATGAATTAGGGGCGTCAAATCCAGAAAAAATAAATGTGTTACATGCAATGAATCTTGCAATTTTAGCATGGACTATCGATACTCGTACAAGAACACTTGCAAACTGCTTTCATCATTGTAAAGTTCGATCAACAGTAACACAAGTTTAGACAATTTGGCTAAACATACAGACAGTGAAATCGCTCAAGACTTGCAAAATTTGATCGAGAAGTTGGGCTATCGCAATTTAATGAATGTCGAAGATGTCCTAAATTTTCCGGAAGAAAATGAAGTTGCACAGTTGTTGACTAATGAAGAAATAATCGAGAACATTATGGGAACTGATAAAGATGTGGAAGAAGATGATAAAAGTTCTACAATATAGCATCCTTCACGAAACGAGGCTATTAAAGACTGAATAATTTCTTGTTGAGCTATGAGAAAACAACACCAAAAATTCTTATAATGATAAGAAAAATTAGAGATGAAATTCAATGCGATATTGATTTTAGCAAAACAAACAGAAGATAATTAAATCATTTTTCAAAAAGTCTCCATAAATCATTAATGTATTGTATATACACTAGGTATCCCCGGGGCCTTACGGCCCCGGCTCAACCTTTGTATATCAAAAAGAGAGAAACACATAAAATAATATTATTTAAGTTTATATAAAAACCTATTCATACGAAATTAAATATAAACTAATAACCTATTCATAATAACCTTTAAAACATAAAACTATAGATAAACTAATCAATATAAACTAAAAGACCAATAAAAATTAAAAAATAGACCTGAACCTATTTGTAAAAGTCAGTACTCAAAACAGTAACAAAATCATGTAACATTCTTTCCTGATCTAAAAGAAATATAACTATAGCTAAATTAATCCACCGAATAGTTTTCATAAAATCACTTCTTTCCTACTCTTCTCTTTCGGCTTGCGTCGAGTCTTGCTTAATTTAGCGAAACATAATATATGCAGTTACATTGGATTATCAACTTCTAAGGAGGTTGCATCTGACTGTTGCTTTAGCGAAACATAAAATCACTTTCAATGAATTGTTGCTGTCTTTTTTTTCCCAGCGTTTTAGCTGGGCCAAGGACCTTTTACTACAAAGCTTAAGATCACCATGCGCCTGCGGCACTCCATCTAGACTATGGGAAGTACATACCTGTGAAACCAAATAATTATCAAAACTATATGCGAGATCAGACAAACAATAGTAAATCTAGACAATAAACGTAAAATTACTTTAGTTTGAAGAGAAGAATCATGTAAATTCAGCTGATTTGGTTCCGCACTGAGTTGTCGCTTCCTACCCCTCTTAGAGGTTTCCTCTTTCTCATCCTTTGATTTTTTTGGATCATTCTTTTAGAGCTCTGCATCCTGCAGAGAAAGGAATTTTTACATGTAAGAACGATTCATATTTGTAAAATAGTAGTGCTCCATTAACAACTGATTGCAAAGTTACCTTTATTTGCATACAACATATATAAGATACTCATAACTGCTACTTGCAGATGCCATTGGAAGACTGAAATCTGTTTCAGGTATTACTAAGATTAAATTTAATGGTCAAGAGGGAACCGAAGAGGCTCAGAGGAGAGATATAATCATCGAAGATACAAAGTAGGTAACCCTTACTTGAAAGGTCACACAAAAACTATTACCAAATTAAATAAGGTGTTTTTAACTAGCAATTATTATATTTTGTTAGTTAAAAACACCTTAAAAAGAAAAGAAAAAAATGTAGTTCAAGCATATTTTTCACTTGTTTTTATTACCTTGTAGGTAGTCTGTTGCGTACAATTCATGTTAGTGCACTTGGTTTACTTATTGAAATCTGTTGTTTGGATATTCATCGATCATAGACTGATTTGAGTTACAGTTTGATACCCAAGGAATAAAGTGATGGACGAACTATGGGGAATTAAAAAACTTTGAACTATGAATATCCATTATTCTGTTAAACAAATTTTTGAAGTATAAAACACTTTGGTAAAGCAATGAGTATATATAGTATGAAGGAAGCAGACTTTAGACTGGAATTATATTTATATATTTAAATTTGCTTTATAAAATAATTGAAATTAATATCATATAACAGGTGTGCTAAGCACTATATGATCTCAGTCCTCCATGGATTAGTAAAACGTATACAACTGCCGCATCATGCTAAGATTTGTTGAATATTGCAGTTTTAACCATATATGGAAACACTGCGTGGTAAAAGTTTAATGTCGTTATAAACACCCATGACCACGAATTTTCCTGTTTTGGATTCTTTGTTGCATTCTTTGATCAGTAGATCAAAAATAAACGTTCTTCCCATCATTGAATCAAATAGCGACAATGCTTCATCCACTTTGTTGGCTCTAACCATATCATAATGTTGTTCGATGTCATAATTCATGAAAGTTTGCGCCACTCTACCTTCGATAACAAATATCCCATCGGACTTGTCATCCACAACTCTCAAATGCATCTTGTACCTACAATATACAACAGTATATGATGATCTAGATTTCAATGGAGTATTTAAAATTCCCATAAATTTTATGTAAGCACAAAGTTTAATGCATACATACAATGGTATTTCCATCGTAGATTTAGTGTCGCATCCAATGCAGTATGAATGATTGATTCCGGAATTGCTTGGTGGATCCTTTTGCACAGTTTTCTTGGGGCATCTTCTGCAAGTCAGATAGTACAATTCTTTGCCTTGGACCAACCCAACTACTGTTGCCTTGCACATGAGTGTCTTTCCCTGTCGTTTTGAAGTTCAATATTGTTAAACATATTAGAATTTGTACAGGATTAATGGAGTAAGAATCATGTTATTAGATAAAATCAAAACTACCTTGTTATTGAAATTTTTTAGCATATTGTTAGCATCCAATATAGATGCCATGTCTTCGATGTGATTGATTGACTGCCATTGATTTTATTGATTTTTCTCTTATATAGACGACTAAAGTTTGATTTTTGGAATTACTTTGGGATTCATTTCCGATATATTTCCTTTCTTTTGTTAGTTTGCTTTAATACCGGTTTTTGAAATCAACAACAAAGTGCAACATAACATGTTCTAGATTCAGAAAATCCTTCGGCCAGAACCACACGACGACGAGCATCCAAAAATAAAAATACTATAAGGATAAATATGAAGAAAGATAGGATGAATAAAAAGAGTGTAAGCGAAAGAATGCCAACCAAGAAGTCAAGAACAATATGAACACTTGGATCAATTTGAGAGAAGATCTTATTCCTTGTTGGCTTGTTCGGTGGAGAATCACACAACAGTTTGTTCATAGCATTGCGGATACGAAGCTTCGAAGGATCATTAATAGATGATTGAGCGGCAGCAATAATTTTTAACAAAACTTGAGCAGCAGAGCTTGCTCCCTCCAAAACCCCAGTGTCAATAGGGATGGCTTCAAAACAAATGATCTTAGAAGAAGAAGAAGTGGGTGTATAAGAGGTGATGTTTTCCATATGAGCGACAAAGACCGTATTCTCAGTAGATGTGGATATATGTGCGAACAAAGGAACATGCACAATGGTGGAGAGGGTCTGATTCACTGAGGGTGTGGTTACCGTCGCATAAATGGGGAGTTCCTTTATCCCATGATCGGTCAGGATAGCATTTGTGGGAGAGAAGGTTTCCTTTGGTGAAGAAGGAAGGCTCAAAGGAGCAGAGGCAACTAAGCCTTGAAGGGGTGCGTCAGCATTGACATCATAAGGAGCTGAGGCAATCAAACTTTGTAGGGGTGCACTATCATTGACATACGAAGGAATTTCAGTCTCAATTTCCTTACAGTTAAAGTCAGGATTGACAAGACCAGTCTTGAGCGATGGAGCCTTGCGAATTTTTCTAATCTTTGTCTTCTTCTCGCCCTCAATCTCACATTCATAATCCCGTGAAGAATAAAGCATATAAGAAATAAAGGCAATAATATTGTTTTACGAAAGAATTCTTAGGGTTATGCGAAGGCTTCTTCTTGTGAGATTCATTATACATCGGACTAGAAGAATTCTTAGGGTTTTTGACTGTAACTTTGGTGGTGTCAGAGGAAGAATTTTTGCTACAACAGAACCAGTATGGGAATTGAAACAACAATAAAATCAGAAAGAGTTCGATTTGAAATCAAAAGAAGCAAACATAGTAAACAAGATCAATTTCAACAAAGTATACAAACCTTGAGAGAGGATCCATCAGAGCAGCAGTAAGATCAAAATTAAGACTTCGAGAAAATAAGGATGAAGAAATTTTGAGAAGACGAAGGAGATGAAGATTTGCAGAGAACTCACAGAGAAAAGAAGGGAAGATGAAGTAAAAAGAGAAAAGATTATCTCTCCTCAAACTCGATTAATAAATAGGTAGAAAAGGTGACCGGTTAGATTTGAACGTGCCGGTAAAAAAGGGAGAAAATCAACACGTGTAGACGGTTACACCGAAATTACGAAAATATGTCGGCAGAGAAGAATACAAAAAGATGAACGGGTGTGGCAGTATAAATTGGAGTTTCTCATATCACACTCTTTTCCAAAGAAACGACATGAGAAGAGGCAAAATGTAGATACAAATTACCGCACACCAGTTAAACGTTCAAAATAATGACCATCAGGACCGAGCGATGACAATCGCGTACAGCTTATCCAAATGACGCATCACATGATGTCATCTTAATCACGAGTAAAATGTGAAGAACCATGCGATGTTATAGTGTATGTGCAATAAGAGTCAATGTAAGCGTGCTTTATCCGAAAATAGGAGCTTTAGATGTCCTCTACTATGTAAACTCCTATATAAGGATTCGAGCAACCTTGTATGGAAGAGAGATTTTTTGAGAGTTTAGACAAGATATGTATGAGAGAAAAAGATTATTTGCTTCCCAAGTTAGGGTTTGCTTATTAGTTTGTATCCAATTTAAAGATTTTAATGAATATCTTGTGATTTTCATGGAGTTCACTAATATTGATTTGTTGATTTTACTAAGGGTGTGGTTGTAGGATTTCCTGCAACTACATGCTGAAAGAATTTTTGGATATCAAATTATTAATTTTGGTACAACTGTTCAGATGGTTATGGTAAAATTGAAAAATCAATATATTAAAGATCTAAATTTCAATTATGTGATAAATGAAAGAGATGCAGATAATATTGGGCAAGCCATTTTGGGGAATGATCCAAAAGTTCCTTGGAGATTCAAGGACTCAGTTACGCTTTTTCATGATGTTTTTTCTATTTCAAATAGATAACAAAGAAACCACGTCGTAGATTGGTTGTATCCATATACAATGTATGGTTTTTCTCATTTTACTAAACTAAATTGGTGGCTGAACTATGGAAAGATGAGCATAATAGAATCAATATGGAGTGCTGGCGGATAAAAATAAAAACTAGTCCTGCATGAACTCAGAGCACATTAAGGAGAGATCCCTGCAGTAATAACATATACGTTATGCAGTTTGTGAAATTTGAGTTAATGAAATTTGAATTGAAATTTTCTTAATTAATTAATCGTTTCATCTCGATTGGTCTCTCTTCCCTCGAAACCAAAAATTCATATCCAAAGTTACTAGCCCGAAGTTTATTCTTACAATGGAGGCATCTACGCTACCCCTTCTTTTACTCTAGTTGGTTTGTTACAATTGAACTTTGACGTGAACTCATAATGGCTAACAAGGAAGCCATCCGAGGGGATTTACTAGTTACTACACTGACTATTCGCTTGGCTTCGTACATAACTTATTTTTTTGCAGTAAGTATACTTCTTTTAGTTCTAACTTCCTTTTTATGAACTGCGACATCCTTTTTGTTGAGGCGTAGTACAATTTAAGGATGATTCAACGGTGGAAACGATTTATCACTTGATCTTGCATTGTAGTATGGCAAGATATTTATGCGACTTCTTTATTGATTCTCTGCAAATGAGATGGGTTATGCCGAATAATATCAAGACACTAATGTTGAGCTGGAAGATGTTTTACAGTTTGAATAGAAAAGAATTAGTTTGTCAAAGATTCTAGGTTATTGGTTTAATGTCTCACAACTGTGTATACTTGTGACCTTTTATTCAGTATTTATACATGATACATGGTAATAAATCAATAGAATCTGAACGAGTTTACAGGTCAGTTTACAAGGCAGTTTACAACATAAGACTAGGAAGATATGACTTAGTTACAGCAAGAGACTACGACTCTACAACGGAATACAACATATATGTAGAAAAAAACTCTGACTTGGCTTTATGTTATGGTGTTGTGTGCTCTGGCCGCACACTCCAAGTGTGTAAGATATGTACGTCTAATACCACCACCCTCCCCTCAAGTTGGAGGCTGAGGACCATCTGCGTGAAGACCCAACTTGCTAGCAAGTCGGCGAAAATGATCCACTCCCAGCGATTTTGTGAAAAGATCAGCTAATTGTAATGCTGATGACTGATAAGTAGGCTTGATTAGACCAGAAAGTAGTTTGTCACGTACGAAGTAGCAATCTATTTCAATATGTTTAGTTCTTTCGTGAAAAACTGGATTCTCAGAAATATGGATAGCAGCTTCATTATCGCAATAAATTGGAATAGGTTTTGGAATAGTGATACGAAGATCACTAAAAAGATAATGTAACCATTGTAGTTCAGAAGTGAGTCGTGCAAGGGCACGATATTCTGCTTCAGCAAAATAAAGAGATACTGTTGGCTGTTTCTTGGACTTCCAAGAAATAGGACTATCTCCTAGTATCGTAAAATAACTTGTCGTTGGTCGACGAGTAGTAGGGCAACCTGCCCAATCAGAATCGGAATAACCCGAAAGAGATAAAGTGCTTGAGGCAGATAAAAAAATGCCATGACTAACGGTACCTTTAAGGTAATGAACTACACGATGTGCAGCATCCAAGTGACCAGAGCATGGTTGCTGCATGAATTGACTTAAATAATTAAAAAAATAAGTGATGTCAGGACGTGTCACTTGAAGATAGAGAAGACGACCTATGAGACGTCGATAAATACTAGGATTAGGCAGAGGATCACCAAAAGATGGAAGCAGTTTTAGATGTTGTTCCATCGGAGATGAAGAAGGCTTAGCTACTAAAAGACCAGAATCATGAATAATGTCAAGAATATATTTGCGTTGACAAAGAAAAATACCTTTGGGAAAACAACATACCTCAATGCCCAAGAAATATTGTAAGCGACCAAGGTTCTTGAGAGAAAACTGTGATTCAAGATTATGTTTTAGGTCCTGAATAGCAGAATCATTATTACCAATGATAAAAATATCATCAACGTAAACTAAAACATAAATAGAGATTGCACCAGAAAGAAAAGTAAAAAGAGAATAGTCAGTACGAGATTGTGTGAAACCTGCATTGAGGAAAGTTGTGGAAAATTTAGCAAACCATTGTCGAGATGCTTGCTTAAGGCCATATAAGGACTTATTCAGTTTGTAAACACGAGTTTCTCCCTTCTTTTGAAAACCTGAAGGAATCTTCATATAAATATCTTCTAGAAGATCACCCTATAAAAAAGCATTGTTAACATCAAGTTGATGGAGAAGCCAATTATAAATAGCCGCAATAGATAAAAGAACACGAACAATGACCAATTTGGCCACTGGAGCAAAAGTGTCATGAAAATCAATGCATTCTTGTTGCATATAACCCTTAGTAACAAGACGCGCCTTATGAAATTCAATCGTACCATCTGGTCGATATTTGGCTTTAAAGACCCATTTGCATCCAATGGAAGTTTTTCCAGGTGGGAGATCAGTAATAGTGAAGGTGTTATTGTATTCTAGAGCCGTATGTTCCTTGAATATGGCATCAGGACAATCAGGAATTTTAATGGCTTCTGTAAAATTGTGTGGTTCATCATTAGTGAGAATTGATGAAATGAAAGCATGATGTTGTGGAGTGAATTGAGAAAGTGAGATATAATTGGTAAGAGGATAAGGAGTAGTCGACTTACACTGTTTAACGGAAAAGATATAATCCTTCAAATGTGAAGGCCGATGATGTTCTCGTGTCGAAAGACGTAAAACAGCATCAGGCGCAGTAACAATGGATGAAGAATTTGTTGTTGGAATGTCAGTAGTGTCTGCACTTGGCAGAGAAAGTGCTGGAGAATTAGTGTCCTACGAAGAATCACCAGTAGAGTGTAGTGGTGAATTATGGGAAGACTGAGAAGAAGTCTGAGGAGAACACTCCAAACAAGAAACGGGAGGAGAATGAGACAATTGCAATTCTGAACAATTATGTGAATCGTCATAGAAAAAATCATCTTGAACAACAGGTTTAAAAATATCATCAGCAGGAACTTGTGCATCCTTAAAGTGAAAGAGATGTTCATGAAATATAACATCACGAGATACATAAGTAGATTTTGTGGAAAGATCCAAGACAATATAACCTTTATGATTATATGGAAAACCAAGAAACACTCCTGGCATAGCGCGCGGATCAAATTTATTGGTTATCTTAGTATTACGAGCATATCATAAACAACCAAAAATACGAAGATGGCGATAGTTTGGTTTCGTACCTAATAAGACCTCATGAGGAGATCGTTTAGAAAGCACTTGAGTTGGCATTTTATTGATGAGGTAGGTTGCTGTTAAAATGCACTCACCCCAGTGGGTGATAGGAAAATTTTCCTGGAAACGAAGAGCCCTAACAACAGTCAGTAGGTGACGATGTTTCCTTTCAACCACTCCATTTTGTTGTGGAGTATAAACACAACTGCGCTGATGATGAATACCATTTTCATGAATCCACGCCTGAAATTCGCGAGATAAAAATTCAGTGCCATTATTTGATTGAAGACGTTATAAGATTGGAAAAGTAGGTAAAGAAGTATATGTAGAAATGATATGAAGTTCCTTAGAGTACTGAGTCACAACATGACGAGCAAAAAAGTTTAGAAATTTGCATGTTTCACTATTGGTATGCATAAGATACACCCAAGTACATCTGGAAAAATCATCTACAATGGTGAGAAAATACTTTGCACTAGTCATAGAAGGAGTAGAAAATGGTCCCCATATGTCACAATGAATAAGTTCAAAACAACGATGAGAAGAAGTACGATTTTTATTAAAAGATAAACGAGTTTGCTTAGCCATTGGGCATACATCGCAAGAATTATAAAAGCTTTACTGAATATAGTCATATGAATTACATAAATAATAGAAACGATCTAAATTAGGGTGTCCTAGTCGACAATGCCAAATGTCTAAGGACGTCTTATTATTAAAAAAATCTTTAGGCGATGCTGATTGAGATGTGGAAGCCGTAGCTGATAGAGATCGGAGGTGAGTTTACCCTGAACAATCATTTTGGTCGTGAGGAGGTCCTGAAAAGTGAAAGAATCATGTGTAAGAACAGCAACACAATTCAGAGAGCGAGTTAATTGGCTCACAGACAATAGATTTAATTTAAAATTCAGAATATTATGAACATTAGACAATTTCAAAGTTGGTGAGAAAACTACTTCACCAATATGCTTGACAGTAGATAGAGTACCATCAGGGAGTTGCATTTGAATCAAAGATGTAACAAGAGAGTATGAAGTGAAATAAGACAATGAATTACAAATGTGGTGAGTAGCACCACTATCAACAAACCAGGGTTCAAAGAAAGAAGTATTAAATAACTTACTGGAAAAGTTCACCCTTGGTTCCATTAGAGTATCCTCAGATGGAGGACTGTTCAGTGCCAACAGACGAGAGTACTGCTCAGCTGAAAAAGTAGGCAGTGCAGGTTGATGTGCAGACTGGGAATCAGAAGGAACAACAATGGTATTGGCAGCAACAGGCTGTGATGCAGATGAAGAAGGAAAACCGTGAAGACGATAGCAACAGTCTCGAACATGTCCATGGCGATTAAAGTAATATCGCAATGGGGTCTTATCCTTTTGTTGTGACTGGTAGCAGATCGATTAACAAAAGATGATGCAGAAAATCGATTTGTATTGAGAGCAGTCGACTCGATGCTTGGAAGGGGACTTGCCGTAATATGCTGTTGTTCTTCCTCCTGCTGCACCATGTTGAATATGCGAAGAGCAGTGGGAAAATGATCCATTATTAGGATCTGACTTCTAAGGTTTGAGAAGCGGTCATGTAAGCCCTGGAGAAACTCCATGGCTCTTTCACGTTCGAATCTCTCAAGAAGAGATTTGTCAGCGCCACATATATAAACTTCGGTGGCAGCCACAAGAGAGTCGTATTGATCCCACAAAGTTTTAATCTTTGTGTAATACAGATATGCAGAATCTCACCTGGAGATCTTTCTAGATCGCATGAGATGACGGAGCATAGAGACAGCTAGCACGAATATCAGGATGACAGGAGTTCAGTAACCAGCTTCCGTCGAGATCGTCCCATCTTTTCCAACACTGATATTGCAGTTCATCCTTTAGAGGAGGCAGAGAACCATCCACGAAGCCTAGCTTTACTTTAGCATTCATAGATTTGGTTATTCCCCTAACCCAGGAACCATAGTTATCTCTCGAAAAAAGAGGAGAAGATAGAACTGTTGCAGGATCACTTGGGTGAATGACGTAAGGGTCTAGGGTTCGAATATTCCCTGAAGAATTGTCTTGGGTTTCATTGTTGGGATGAGTTGGACTTGGAGGAGTTGATTGATCGGAAGTTTCCACCATTGTGAGAGAGATCAGGGTTAGATAATTGAGCGGAAGGGATAAAGACAGGACCTAGGATGGATCAAGATGATACCATCAAAGATTCTAGGTTATTGGTTTAATGTCTCACAACTGTGTAGACTTGTGATCTTTCATTCAGTATTTATACATGTTACATGGGAATAAATCAATAGAATCTGAACGAGTTTACATGTCAGTTTACAGGGCAGTTTACAACATAAGACTAGGAAGATATGACTTAATTACAGTAAGAGACTGGGACTCTACAACGGAATACAACATATATGTAGCAACAGACTCTGACTTGGCTTTATGTTCTGGTGTTGTGTGCTCAGGCCGCACACTCCAAGTGTGTAAGATATGTACGTCTAATTATTTGGCATTTGATGCCATTTGCAATTTGTTGGGAGTTGTGGCTTGATAGGAGGGTGCACAGGGGTAGAGCTAGAGTTTAGGAGGAGCTGGTGCATGCAGTGAAAATGGATATACATTTGTGGAGTTCTAATGTAGATTTTCTGGAGTTTCTGTATGAGCCAAGTTATCAATCATTGGGAGGATGTAATGATCATGTAATATCTGTTTTTGGCTTTCTGTTTGATTTAAAGGCCTATGGTCTTTGTATATAACTCTGTAAATAACCTTCCTTTCTCAAAAATAATAATAATTAAGGATGATTAAGTCATTGTTTCACCTGGTTGAGCCGTAGTAGAATTTAAGGATGATTTAGTCATTGCTTCACCAGATATCAATAACGTAAATCTTGGCTCAGCTCAGATGCAGAATTTTTTTGTTAGCATCGCACGGTCTAGATGAAGAGAGGTTAGCTTGGTAACCTATTTAGTTTTTATTCCAGTACTAGGTATCACCGGGGCCTACAGCCCCGCCTCAACCTTTGTTTAGTGTCGTGCATCATGTATTCTTTGATACTCAACCCAGGGTTTTTAGATGGATATGCTCCTTGAGTATATTTTAAAATATCATAAACATATTCTTTTGTTATCCAGGTATCCCGTTGATAGCTTTCTATTGCCGCAGATATCACCAGTTTATAGATACAATTAGATACGTAACAAGCATCAAGCTGGCAGTGAAAGGGACATCATAAATGCTAATGTTTGTGAGGAATAACATTTGACGAAAAATTGGATATCTACCTTCATCCAAAAATATACCATCAACCTGTATCTTCGATTAACATTAATACATTTTCATTTTTTCATATAGTGAGATTCGGTTCCTACAACCATTTGGACCATATATTTTTTTAGTGTTTGGAAAAGAACTGGGTTACTGGGTCATTTTTTTCGTGTAAAGATCTGACACAAATAGTATTTTTGTGAATCTGTTTCACCGTTCATATATTTTGCAAAATTATTCAAGAAGTAAAAAGTTAAATACCATATGAGGTAATAAACCTTTTTGGGATTCATAGGTGTACAATAACTTTACTCAGGATTTTCTTCCTTGATTTATTACATCAAGTCTCAACTTGAAGACATGGCTTATTCATTCACAACAATCTGAAACATATTGATACTGTAGTGTAGACATTCATTTTCATTTTTTAGCCAATTCAGGTAGGCAATCAGTACAGAAAGATATTCTGGCAACGTCTTAAACTTATAATGGTCATTAAAACTTCAAAGATCACGAACACATTGCCTACCAAAACTTCTTGAAAAAATTTTCTAACTTTCAAAATAAGAAAACACCTATTTGAGCATCTTAAAAAAAAAAAAAAAAAAAAAAAAGTTTAACGATTTGGTGGATTATCCTGCATATGAATCCTAATGCTTCTTTTCATGTTCCACGCATATTTAAACGAAAAAGAAAAACATAATGAAAAGAGAGTAGCATGAAGGGAATCAGAAATCCAAGTTAACTTATTTCTTACATTCAGTTGTAAGTATCATTGAGGGCTAATCCATCGTTAACTTTTTTTCCTCGCTAACACTTAAGGCTGACTAATTCAACTTAAGGCTTGATTTATGTCGTCTTGGTATTACGCATTTTCTTTATGCTTATTCAACATAAAGCTGGCTAATTTAACTATAAATACTGCCTATGTTCACTTTTACATCTTTTGAAAAGTAATTTAGTCCATATATATAATCTATTCGCTTTAGAAAATAAGATTCTAAAGGGTGTTAGGTCTAACGGTGAATATGGTGATTGCATTGTGGGACTCTTTGTTCCGGTCTTTGTATGTTTGTTTTTTCGTTGTTTTGGGTTTGTCGAAATGCCCTTCACTTTTTGTTCGCGCTTGTATTCATTGGGTTGAGGTACCCCTCTTAATTACCTCTCTTTTCAATGAATTTTCTCTTTGGCCGATCAAAAAAAAAAGATTCTAAACACGTTGTTACTTGTTTTCCAAATTCGATTGCTTACAATTTTTGGAACAGTTTCATGTTGATATACAATTTTCTCTAACTATTGTATCTAGAATAATGTTCCACTCAAACCTAATCTAGAATTTGTTTATGTGTCTAATAATAGCGACAACAATGTAAACTAATATGCATGTTTGTATCGCATGATCATAAGAATCCATAAATGAATAAGCAGAAGTAGCCAAAGGTAGAGCTTTTGTATATATATATACATAAAAACCAAAAAATCTATTCATAAATTTGTTGGTTGGTTATCTACTTTGAAGGTATGAGGTTTGTGTCCATGATAGCCAGGGCTATCAGACAGACGACGTTTAATATAGACCCGATCCGAAGGTCGGGAAGCTCCGGATGGAGTAGTCATTGGACGGCTACGAGCCTGCGGGCCGGTGTGCATGAACGAAATATGGGTGGTTGGGTGCGAATTCGTCATCTAAAACCAAGTTGTATCAAACACTTCTCCCTTTCGCCTCTCTGAGCAACATGAATCAGAGAAAAAATATCAGTATTCATTAAACAGATACGTGAAAGCTAGGAATCTGTCTTATGCTGTGGAAAAAAGCTAAAGTAAATATTGATCAGCAATAGCTTGAATCACCCCTTCAGGTACTAAATATTTTGATAGTTTCTTTAAAAGATCCAAATTAGGTTTTTTTTTTCTTTATTTTGATTGATTTTTCTTTAGTTATAATAATCAAGTGATGAGTTAATTAGGGTGATTCAAATTGAAGGAAAGAAAATTGGTGATGGGGTGTTGTTCTTTTGAGTTAGAAGTGATGAATTAAATACTTCATTGATTTACATCTCAGAATTTGTCAAATTGTTGGTTCATCGGTTCCCAGAATTGATGGTTGGCTTACTTGATATGTAAGAAGAACCCCATAAAAGAACCATGAGTGAATCTTGACATCTCCCCGCTAACTCGTGATCTCTTATATTTTTCTTACCCTTAATATTAGAATTTCGCTTTGGATTATCTTGATGACCACATGCAAAGATTATCATCGACACAATTAAAACTGATAAAACAATCATACAAGCAAGCATAAACAGGCTCTAGCACCACCACCGCGAATAGAATCTAAGCCCCAACCATTGTTTTCCTTCAAACTACAACCAGTTCTCAACTCTGTTGAGACAGAGAGAAATGTGAAATAATTTGAGAACCTCTCAAATTCTCATGGATCCATAGAGGTTAGTCTCTCATAAACTGTAATTAAAATCTTTGGTTTTGAGAGACACAAAGATGATTGTTTTCAAAAGGAATCTATCCCCTTTTACAGAAAGCTAAGTATATAATATGAATATCAACAAGACATCACAATTATTTGTGCTACACTATATCTGTTTTCTTAATTCTTTCAGTTCCTAAATTATTTTGGAATTCTAAAACTTTTGAAAGCTCTTGCTGATCTGATATCGATTTGGGGTTTCTTGAACAGTTCCTACAGAACCTTTCCATTTGGGTTTCTGCCGCTAATTTGATTCAAAAGAATTCACTCTCTCGGACTGTTTATACGACTATCATTAATACAAAAAAACCTTCTCGCAAGAGAGCAGATTTATAGAAGAGAAGTACTTTATTTTTTATCTTTTTCTTACAAGTATATTGTGTTATCGCAGAGTCTATTATGCTGCTGCTGAGGAGAACCAACTGGAGCATTCGGAAAGGAATGAATAAGTGAGAATATTATTTTGTGGTGGCATTTCGTTAACACCAATAAGAGTGTTGTTTGCAAGTCCTTTGGTTTATATTGTTTTAAACAGATCAAGCCTCCAAGGTACTTTCAGGTTCACACTACTAAGCTCTATTTTTCATTTAGATTAACATTTAGTCATGGTTTTCAGTTGCTTATGTAGCTTTACAACTTGGATTTTGTATAGCGGGGACATCAGTGGTACATAAAACTTTAACGATGATGAAGGATAATTTTAGGTAATGCAGGGATATCAATCTTCCCTTCAAGAAAGGGTAAAAGTCCCAAAAATCTTAGACTAAGTTGAGGTAAAAAATATGTGAAATCTTGTTGATATTCCAGCTCTGTTTCTATCTTTTGTAACTCTTACAACT
The DNA here is from genome assembly GCA_023531295.1 of Papaver armeniacum. Classification (NCBI taxonomy): domain Eukaryota; kingdom Viridiplantae; phylum Streptophyta; class Magnoliopsida; order Ranunculales; family Papaveraceae; genus Papaver; species Papaver armeniacum. The sequence goes on from JAJJWW010004809.1 coordinate 39,187, forward strand.
TCATTGGATCTGATAAACAGTGTGATGATGATATAAGAAGTTGGACTACTTTTCAAGTGCGCGTGAGCAAAGCACCTGCACAAGTATTAAGGTTTGACTTTGTGAAACTAAGCACAAAATAATGTCTATATTCTAGCTACTTTTTTCTTATATCTTTTGAACACATACAAGTACCACAAAGTAAACATGGTTTCTTCTTCCTGTTGGTATTATCATCGCAACAGGTATACTCAAGACTCAAAGGCAAAACCACTTTGGCCCACGGCAAGTGGGCGTCCTTCCAAAGCCGATATTCCAAAATGCAACTACTGTGATGGCCCTCTAGTTGGTTAGGGATGTCCTGTAGGGGGTGTAAATTGACTAGATTACCCTTCCCATTTATTAACCTAAATTAAAGATAAATTGAAAATTTGTTTTCTTTCTTCTTCTCTTCTCCTCCTCCCATCAACCGTAACCTCCATTAAAACTGAAAATTTCATCGTCTTCGATTGATCGACGATTCGAAAATTAATCAAGTGTAGTGTAATGACTTATATGAGGTTTGTTTTAAAAAACTCAGTTACGATTTGGTTTATTTTGTTCGATTTAAGTTTAATTTCCATCAAAAATTAGGGTTTTAGATGAAAATTGAAATTCAAAATTCTGGGTTTATGTGAGTTACGGTTGGTTTTAACTCATTTACGAACCGTAACTGGAGATTTTGATGTTCTTACAGTTGGTAATAGTTCAATTACCAACCCTATGTTCTTATATTTGAAAATTTTCTTTGGTTACGTTCTTTTCAACTGTAAGTGAACTTACAGTTGATGTCGATACCAGAATTACGAACCGTAAATAATCCTGGAACCCAAAGTTCAGAAAGGTCACCAATTACGGTTCATAACAAAAATTCGAGATGAACCGTAATTAGTGTTACGGTTCGTCTCGAACATTTGGTTACCAACCGTAACTAGTTTTACGATTGGGTTTTCCCCAAATTTTACCAGTTACGGTTGGTAGTTCATCTTTTACGAATCGTAACTAAGATTTACGGTTGGTTACGAGCAAAATTCCAACCATAGTTAGCTCTGAAAATGTAAAAATATTGAATTTTTTTTCCAACTCTAAAAATCTGATTTTGTTTTGATTTAGAGTTAATTGAAGTAAAACTTAATATTTTTTTTTGATACAAAGGAAGAAATTTTATAACTGAATAGGGTGAGTTACATAAGTTCTATCTTTTTCAATTGCAGATGCAATGAAATTTGGTGGATTGTGTAACCAGACTTTTGAAGTCTTAAAAACCCTAGCATGCCTAGCCATTACATCAGCTAGCTTATTACAATTTTTTCTAATAAATTTGCAGCACCATAGAGGGTTGTTGCTAAACATAAGCTTAATATCTATAATGAGAGATTGATTTTCCCAAGCTACTTTGTGTAGATCTCCATTGACTGCTTCTGCTACTGTTTGCGCATCCAGTTCAAAGCACGCCTGCTGTATTCCTTCTTCTTTTGCCCATGCTAAAGCTAGCTATAGCTAGAGACCTCCACATTCCGCTTGTTCTGCATTTACATACGCATCTCCCATATTCATATTGACCTGCACAATTGCGCACATTTAGACCAATTCCAGAGTTATGTATATTGTTACTTTTCTTATAAGAAGCATCACAACATATAGAAAGATAAGGTGCAGTGGGTGGTGCCAATAAGATATGTGCCCTGTATTTTGGTGTGAATTGTTAGCCATTCTTCGCTGTAGTCTCATTGCTTTCCCGGTTCCTAGATTCAACAGCTGTACACACTTAATGATTCCCACTGGGTCTGGAAGGGTATTCTGAAAAGTGTTGGTGCAGCGTGCCTTCCAGATTTCCCATGCTGTGTTAGCCATTCTTACAACCCAATCATCAACCAAATCTTTCAGTTCATCTGAGAACCAGCTGCGTATCCAAGTTCCTATGCAGTTTCCATGATTTTGAATGATGTGCAGGGCACCAGGCACAGTGAGCCAGACTGCTCTAGAAAAACTGCACTCGGTGAACACTAACTATGTAAGGATTAATTAATCATTTTAAAAAAAAAAATTGGATAAGGGGCACTTGAAAATACCATGTAATGGCCCTTTTTGGCCTATTACCCGCCGCCCCTCTAATAAAATCTGCTGCCCCTATAACAGGATTGACAAATTTACTAATTTTAAAGAAGGAAACTACCAGTTGTAAATGCAGAAAATGAAATAGTGGATTCATTCTTTCGCTCCATCTCCAGATCAACTTCTATGGACATGGCCAGCGTCAGAAGACTCATAACCAGTCTTATTCTGGCATTTACTTTTATCACCAAAAGAAGTTCTTTATGGATGTTTTTTTCTGAATTTGGATAACACTTTGGCTTGTTAATAATCTCTATTGAATTGATATTTGTGGGATACTCAATAGACTGACAGACAAGGTCTAATGGCTACCCGCTCAAAGATTGTGTTTAATGGCACAACCTTCACTAACCAGACCCAGCCACAGCTTCATAAGCCAGACTAGCAGTAGAGACTAATAATTACAACTCTCGAGTCGCCTCGATGCAACGGAAACCACATTTCTGGTGATTGCAATGCAAAAGTCTTCTGTGCAATAATACCTGCACTTGCAGAAAATGACAATCCTTATAAGTTATAACCCTGACATTCTACAGGGTTCATCACAATGTGCTCACCTAAATTCGTTAACATGCCAAAATCGAGGCTAAGAGCTTCAGAAAAAGCTGAAACATGTACCCACACGGGCCACACCTGAGCTGTTTTATAAGATTGGAACTACTAATAGTAGTTGAACTGTTGAAGTGTTAAAAGTAGATGACTAGGCTAAAAGTAGATGACTAGATTCTACTGTATTAATTTTTTATAACCAATCTCTTGTTTTTCCAGGAGTTGAAGTGTTAAAAGTAGATGACTAGGCTAGTCGACCAGTCATTATAGACGAATAATCTAAACCGAAGGCCTGAATAAAACGTAATTTTTCCACATGACTGAAAATCTGTTTTCAGAATGGAAGACATCTACAGTGGATAGGATAAACAACACAGTTAAGATCTTGCACAGCTATTATTTACAGCATCACAACTACAACCTCCAAAACTCTGTAGATAAGGAAAGAATACTGCACAGTTGCAAGGTTGGCATTTGGGTGGACACACTTCAGATAATGGCATGGCAAACAAGGCAAGATAAAAGCTAGTGTTTAGGGCTATTGGTTACTAGTTGCTGAATATAGGGTCTTATAACCCCTGTATGAAAATATGGGATGCTGGGAACGCAGAACTCATTTTGTTTGTAAAACACAACCATAAAATCGGAATCATCAGTTGAATCCTTCTCACACCGATCTCTGGAATCAAACTTCAAAACAAGAGTTAGGTTACTTAAAAAATCAGTGGGAGAGGAGCAACTAACTGAAAAGAATCCTACGAGATCATCCAGGCCTACTTCATGCATGCCTAACTGAAACTCTCCTATTCTATTGAAGCATCCCCAATCCATTTTATACCCACACTCGGATTATTCAGTTATTGAAGTGGTGGACCTAAAAAACTAAGATTCTCATGTTTAACGACACAACTTAATTCAATTCCACTAGTTGGGGTAACCTTCATTAATCAGATCCACAGAAACACTTCCCACGTGCTTCATTAGGGAGACAGCAGCCATCTATTAAGGTAATATTGCATCCACAAATAGTACCAGTAAAGGCTTATAGTTATGATTTGAGAGTCGCCTAAAAGAACGTATCAGAAACTACACTCCTGGTAATAGAACAACCTACCAAGACAACGGACCAGTATTCTATCAAGCAAAAATAAATAAAAATGCGCCAGTATTCTGTCCCATAAAACCTGTACTCATGAAAATGACGATCCCTGTAATGATGACATTTTTCAGGATTCACAATCTGCTCACCTAATCTTGTCAACATGCCTAAACCAATGCTAAGACCTTTTTGAAAATTTCATCCATGTTAATCATTATACTCGGTTTGCCAGATTGTATATAAGAGGCTTCAGTTTCTCCTCATCAGTAACATTCAGAAGCTTCCACACCCCTAACCTCTAAAATTTGAGCCAATGCATCTAAAAGGAAAACGACTGAAAGAAAAACAATGAAGCCGGATCTCTTGTTTTCTGGTAATGGAACCATATGATTAGGGTAGTCGACCAGTCATTATAGACCTATTAGCATAGTTGCCAAATTAAAGCCTCTAAAATGCCACTCTAATTTCCCACCTAGATAATATAATCTACCAGCGTGAACAAATATCATTTTCCCATAGGACTGAAAAATCTGTTTCAGGATGGAAGACAACACAATCTAAGATACGGTACAACTATTATTTATGTACAGCCTCGCAACAACACCATCCAAACTTTGTACATAAGCAAATAAAATACTCCATGCTTGCAAGGTTGGCATTCGGTGGACACGATACAGATAATGGCATGGCAAACAAGGAAGAACAAAAACTAGTGCTTAGTGCTAAGAAATCTAAAACCCGTACTTTAATTACTAGTTGTTGAAATTGTGAGCCTGGTTGCGCAATACATCTTATGCTTTATCAGATCCAGGTTAATAGCAACCACAAAAAATTGTATGACAATGGGTCTGTGCAAGTTGGTAACAACATAAGAGCATATAACAAGATGGCATACTTGAAAAATATTGAATCATACACACTGAACCACTGACGCATAATAATGATAGAACTTCACGCGTGTATGAAAAAAGTTAAATAGGTAGATGTACCGGATTAAGTCTGGATACAAAACACAGTTTTAGATCATTACATGACGTACGCCAAAAGGACAATGCGGGAATGTTGAGTTCAAATATTGTAATGACTAATAAAAGACTCACCTGTTTTCCTCATACGATATTTATTCAAGTTTCAACTGCTTTCACCGACCTTCTAGTCTCCATGTTTTCTTCTCCAAATGCTTCCAGTGAAACTAAGGTATTCCTATGTGCAACTGCGTGATGAATTTTTCTACTAAAAGATGCAGAGTCTTCAAGCATCTTGGAAGAAGAAGACTTCAGGTCATAAAGATGGAGCTTTGCACTTGTGTAACACAAAACTTTACCACTACTCGTAAGGGCAAGTGAAGAAGTGTACGGATACGTATTGACTAAATTGAATTCTTTACTCCAACTAAATGACTTATCTTCTTTTTTCTTCAGTAACCATACATCAGAACATTTGCCGTCTGCACTATAGTGTGTACCACTGTAATGACCACCGAACACGCTAACCCTAAACTTGTCATTGTAATATTCATCTAATTCTACAAAAATTTCACTAGCCAAATCAAAGGCCATAATTTTCCCATTTCTGAAATTCCAATAAAGAAATCCATCAACAAAGAAAGCATGTTGTCTAGCCATGGAACTCAAATTTTTGCGTATCTTCCCTACATTTCTCCATCCCTTACCACTACCGAGAGTGTAAACCTCAATCTCTGCAAATATGTGTTCATGTTGTCTCTGGGAACTGTGAAACCAGTAAGTGTAAAGCCTAACAACCTTGTATTCATTAGTCGCAGCAACGAAACCAAATCCACACGACATGAAACTAACAATATCATAATATGTGGCTCTATCAAGTTCAGGAAGGGTAATTGATTCTCCAGTAATGGGATTACAGATATAAGCAACATAAGAAGCACTAGTAGAATCATCTTCCGTATAATGATTAGGTAATCCGTCTATGCAGACCAAACCGTTGCATGATCCAAGTATACTGTATAACTCAAACGGAGGTTTCAAAATCAATTTCTTAACATTATGAGAAGAAATCTCATCATCATATTCTAAATAATATAAGTTTCTAGAAAACGGTCTAGAACAATCATCCATTCTGAAAATGAAGCTGAGCTTACCTGAAGCAGCAGAAGAATCAAGGTTACTAAGGAGGAGATTTGAGTGCATTTGATTGAAGGATGGATAGCGAAGAACTTTTCTCCAGGATTTGGAAACTGATTTACAATCCCCAATTGATTCAGCTGGTAACCTAGTGAAAATGTCTAACAACACATCTGATGGAAGATCACTAAACTGACCCATTTGATTGGTTTTGTTGATGAGGAAGAGAATTTGGGGGATTTTCAGAAGATGGAGATGATACAGCAGGAACTCAATTAGGGTTTTGTTCTGTGAAAGGATTCTAAATCGAAAACCCCAAATGAGTCACCGACTCATCATAAGTATATTTGGACAAACATACCCTTGTATAGATGCCTTACTCCACGTGGTTTCTGGATAGGATACAGTGTCACTCGTGATTTGTTTGGGTCTGACTCGTGACTCCAACCTGACTTAAGATTAGGCTCCCAATTTGAGTAAGACGTGACGAGTCAGATTCAGATATAATGAGTCAAATTTTGATGACTCTGATTCAGAGGAGTCAATTGAGTCATAAGAGCATCTCCAATGCAAGGGGTAAAGGTCTTAAAAATGAATGACACCTAGGATTTAAGACTTTTTGCACCAAATTTCCATATTCAACACAAACGTCAATGTCATAGAAAGAGTTGACATGGCTAAGTGGGGGTAATGGAGAAAGTGTAAATAAGACTTTCACTATGACCTTGGGTTTTAAACCTGGCTTGATTGGGGTATACCCAAACTAATTGGGGTATACCAAATTTAAAGCCATCCAACCTAGTGTGCTAAGGGGTGTCTAAATGATATTGAAAGACCAAATTGTCCCCACCCCCAAACCTTGCCAGCCGAATTCTTCCTAAAAGAATTTCAAATTTTTTTCCCAAAACTCTATTCACTCTAATCATACATGATGAGATAAAAAAAAAAACAGAAAAAAAAAATAAATCATACGGGTTTTGAAATTGGGTATTATTTTGTACCCAATCTCAAACTAAGTATGTACATACTCGATTTGAGATTGGGTACAAAATAATACCCAATCTCAGATACCTTATATTAAGTTAGAAATCAAAATTTATGATTTCGTGTCTTGGCCAAGGTCGTGACATGATTATCTTGCCGACTTTTCATAATGACCATGTATGCGATCGTAAAAAAATACAGAGTATTTTTGAAGACCTTGCTACCAATACAGGAAGGGTATTTTGAATACCTTGCCTACCAAAACAAGTAGGAAGGGTATTTTTTGAATACCTTGCCGGCCAAAAACAAACCAGGAAGGGTATTTTTGAATACCTTTACGCCAATAAATTTTTTATGTCATCTCCCGTATGTCAAAAAACAAAAGCTGGCAAGGTCGACGATGAAGATCATGCCGCCACTTTTGGCCGACGAGGTTGACGATGAAGACCTTGCTTAGGCCATTTTTTTGCGGCGAGGTCGACGATGAAGATCTTGCTTAGCCACTTTTGGCCCAAGATGATCTTCATTAGTCGATTCTTCATTGATTTTTCATACTTTAACCGAAAGTGTTGATTTATTCCTTGATTTTGAGTATGATTTCATATAACATATTTGCAATCCCCTTTTTAGAAGTATTTCGTTGTGTGCTTCATTTTCGTTGCAAGAGATATCTCCAAAAAAAAAAAAAAAAAAATCATCAAAAATCATCCCACAAAAGTTCAATCAAAAACAAAATTTCATAACTTAAAATTCATAAGTTTTAATCTATTCAATCAATTTAAACTTAATTAATTAATCTAATCAAAATTTTAGTGTTAATTAAACGAGGGCAATTTTGCCATTTTGAAAATACAAGGTTAAGGGGTGGCTTGGTTTTACTTCAAAATGACCCTATTTTGTCTTATTGGGTATACCCAATTAATCTGGGTATACCCCAATCAAGCCAGGGTTTTAAAGCCACATCATTATTTTGTGGTAAAAAAATTTTACATTAATTTTATTTTGTCATTTAGCAATGACCCACACATAAGAATGTGTTAATAAGACCTCCACATAGGATGACCTTGACCCTATGCATTGGAGATGCTCTAAGAAACAAATAACTATGTGGGCTACTTTTGATTGTAAAAGCTTATTTACAATCAAAAGCTTATTTAAACGCAATTCCAGAATGATTTTTTAAAGGCAGAAATGTTCATCTTTATGAAGCAAGTTGTTTTTGCTTCTAATTTCTAAAACTGATTTTTGTTTTTGGTATTCAAACATAGTACTATAAGAAAGAGACGGTCATGAAATTTCTTGACTTACTTATTCAATTCATGGATCTGAAAATAAATAATTACAAATAATCCTCGTGAATATCCAAATGTTTATTTGGTAGCTGATACTTGCATCAGAGATTCTGGGAGAACAACTACATAATTTACATCATATTTTCTTCTTTATCAAAGCTCATTTGGATCTGATTAAAATCACGTGTTTCATCTGGAACTCAAACGGGCAAGTCAGGTCAGGAGTAATCTAACACAAGCAGATACAAACGTAGATGCAGTCACCGAGTAAAAACAAACACCCTATCAGTTTTATGGCAACTTGTAGTGAAATACAGCGTGGACTGCGGAGTCGGAGATAGGCCGCTAATGGGGGACCGGATTTGCCGGGTACCGTTTCATATGAGACAAAACGGTACCCCTACCGTTTCATATGAGACAAAAAGACTTATATTTGATCCCTAGCCGTCGGATCACTAAATTAAATTAGTGAAACCTCCTCGTTACATTTAAATCCGGTCCCCATTAGCAGCCATGCTAAAAAGGCTAGTGTAGGTTAGACTTTAGCAACAAAAAAAATGGAGCAAAATTAAAACTGCAAACAAAAGAAAAACAAACAGCAAATGAAAACTGCAAACAAAAAATTTATAAAAAAAAAAAAAAAAAAAAAAAAACAGCAAATCAAAACCGCAAACACTAAAACAAGAAGAAGAAAAAATGCACCGAAGCAGAAAATTGAAAGTTTTCTGCTTTTCACCGATTACACATTATACAAAATTGAAGGTTTGTTCATAATATCAAAGCCAACAACCTGTACTGGTTCTTGCATTGTCAAAAAAGTGATTGCACTGCAACTAAAACAGTGAAAGTAGTAGCTAAACTGAATGGACATGTAGTGGTTGTGCACTGTAGCTACTATACTTGCCTGTTCACGTGCACAAGGGGCAAAAAAAATGAAGCAGTGATAAGTCTTTGCATAATTTTATTTCAGCTCAAATTACAAAATTTAGATGCCCCTTCTTAAACTTTAGAGCTAAAAAAAAAGAGGCATCTCATGGCACAACTGCGGGTTCCTTGTGGGAAGCAACATAAAACATTGGCCTGTGAAGCCATAAAAGCAGTTTTTGGATATTAATGTATTAGCTCTATTGCAGAAGGTAATATGTTAAACTTCCTTGGAAGAAATCCTTGATGTTCCCCATCAGCTTGCACAAAAATACTACTGCCGCCAGTAATTTCCTCGACTTCGATGGACTGTACACTGCAAAACAGAAAAAACAGTCACGACTCAAGACTAAAACCTATAATGTATTACCATACTCCCATGCTCTGTCTCTATGAGTTTGTTGACTGGAAAGCACGAAGGAGAAATTGAAGTGAGAAGAATAGCCCAATTGAAAGGACTGATTCCTCATTCTCAATTGAAGTTCCTAGACAATCTAGTTTTCAAGTTGGCTAAAAAAAATGTTTAAGAGGTCTTACTGTAAGAGGACTCGTGTCTGCTGGTAAAACATAGCTTTAAGACAATAGTAATAGTCTTAATGAAAAACTAATTGTCCAGTTTGATCAGCAACTTGGAAGTTGCTGAGGTCAAGATAGCAAATATTCATGTTCACAAAAATCATTACCATACATAGAGGGACTAATAATTTGTTTAGAAGCAACAGAAAAGATCATGTGTCAAAGAATATGCCAGAAGATAATAGAGAGACATCGGTACCTTCTAGAAGAAACGTTTTGCACTGATAGGTGCGTTCCGTTGTATAGCTTATGCATCCTAAAGACGAAATCGTACCATTTGAAGTGCTGAAGAATCACAACCTGAGGATAAAACATACAGCAAACTTGAAACAAGTATTTCATACGGCTGGAAGTAAGATGCTTGGGAAATTTGTGAAGGATAATTAGGTTAGTGAAATTCGACTACCTCAAGATTTCCATTCCAAGGGTCAGCATTAGGTGTTATCTTCATGCCACCACCAAAGAACTTCGCATTGCCTACGCAGAGGGCTGTTACCTGAGGAATTAATTCCCAGTCGCCCCCATTGACCTAGAATGTTTAAAGCATATAATGCATTTGTTAAGATTTTATAGTCAAAACATTGGCATCAGAGCACCAAAAAGTTCCATGTGTGAATAGCTAATTTTAGAGCATCATCCACTGACCTTGATCCTGAGGTCCTGATTACTGTGTCCCATGAAGCCCCTCAATGCACCAATAACATAGCAAAGGTTCCCAAATTGTTTGTACTTTGATGCATAATATCCAGCCTTTGCACTCCTACAGACTTCCACAAAACACTAGGGTGAGTTGTTCAGTAAATACTAAATGTAGCTTGCTCAACTTGATTGAGGAAGATGGCCTTACAGGTGAACGTCAGCAACATTCAGAAAGTAATGAGGTTCTCCACTTTCACCACTAACAGCCCCGATATCTATTCTAGTCCTTAAACCTGCAAACACAGTATAATGGATGTTAAAAACGAAAACTCAAAATATGCATAAAGATGTTTACAACATTTTTGCCTGGTCAAGAATGAAAGGACGTAATTTCAAAACTATCTGAACAGAGAAGATAAAAGGTGAAATACCTCTAGATATTCGTTGCACGGCTTCATGTGGGTCATTTTTCCTGAAAACAAACCATAAAGATTCTTATCACTCGACGAACAAGGGCTAATTGCCAATTATTCAAAGATCATACCAAATGAAGGCATGTGGGAGAAGCAGCAACCAACCAGCCAAACGTTCTGGCAAAATCAGATCCAGTACCTAGTGGAATAACCTACAAAACACAGGATCATAACAGTTCCTTAGAATGCTTATGGAAGAGTCTATAACCTCACTAGTCTATGTTGGATTCTGTAATTTACTGGCTTATCTATAAGAGCATAAGTAATATGCTACGAGAAAAAGTATATCAAAAACCACTTACGCCAAGTGCAGTTGTATGAGTATTCCCCTCGCCATGAGCTGAAACAGGTTTTCCATCCCAGAAAAAGCCATTTATAACCTGCCAAAAATCCAGCCAAAGTATGATCAGAACTCAGACGTATAGGATTTGGAAATATTTCCTGTTTTTATGACCAAGTCTCACAACAAAACTTATCTAACCACTCGGCATCATACATACAACACACTCTAATAACCTATAGAGGAAGAAGATAAATGATACCAACCTCATGAAGAGTACCATCGCCTCCGACTGCAACCACAGCATCAGCTCCCTCCCGTATAGCCTGTATATAAGGCGAGTCAACAAAACCCCTTATGATTAGAAAAAAAAAAAAAAAAAAAAAAAAACAATTATGAAGCTAATTGAAATCCTAGAATCCCAAATTATAGCTCAAAGAATAAAGAAAAAGATTCTCACCTCCCTTGTAATGTCAATGGCATGAGAAGGAGCTGAGGTGAAACATTCAGAAATCTGCTCAAACAAGTAGAAATTACTTAGAAGTGTTAAAAACACAATACTCTCTCACTCAATCATATAAACCGGATAATAACATCAGGTTCCTTTGTCGAAAACCTACACAATAATTCCTCCACCAACTATCTAAAATCTAAGCTAATTCTGGGTCTCCATTAGCCAGCAATTTTACACTAATCATACTAATGAAATCAAATTCCTCCAGATTAAAACCCATATTTTCAATTTCAAACTAATTTTACAGCTTAAACCCATTACCCAAATTCAGTATTATACATAACCAATTCGAAAATTAGAACAAAAACACATTAATCAAAAATGAAATTTCTGAATCCCAAAAGTTAAAGAGAAGAAGCTTACATTTCGATGTTGACCGAGATGGGTCCTCAAATAGGGCAATAATTTCTTCCATTCCTTGCCAGTTCTTCCATTAGCCCCTATCATCCAAATTCAATCAAATCACAGTAAAAATACAAACTTTACATAAGAGAATCCCAAATTCAATCAATCACAGTAATAGACAGAGAATGGAATAGAGAGACATAAAAAAAAAGAGAACCTTTGGGATTGACAACGAACACAAGATCGCCTTTCCGAGTAGTACTAGTGCTTATTCTCTGAGACATACTTCTATAATCAAAAGAAAGATCTGAAGAAGAAGAAGAAGAATAAGAGATTGAATAACAACAATCTGTTCTATTAGTATTGATTGTAAACAATGGTTTAGCCATTGTTACTGCGCTTATCTTATAAAGGACCCCCATTGATATTAAAACTCAGCTGGTTCGCTTTTCAATGTGTAATCAAATCACTGGTGATGAGATGAGGTGTTGATTAATGAAGGAAGGAATCAGAAATCAGAGATGAGGTGTTACTGTTACTGTTAGACAGATAGAGAGTGATGTGATGATGGATTTGATCTTGTTTTTGTTTGACTCTTTGTTTTCTTCTTCTTCTTTTTGGTGATCTCATTTCGTGAAAAACGATATTAACCCGTACCAGTGGTAGGTTCCACCATACACAGACATACAGGATAGAATTTGGATTTTGCTGACGACTAGTACTAATCTGAGTGAGGAGGATGTTGGTGAATCGGGTTGAATCGGTTGGGTTACTCATCCTGTATATCTGACTCATCTGACTCGACTTGGAACTCGAGTCAGACTCGCTGAATTTGTAAATCTCTTGGAGATCGGTGGAATAGACGAAAGACTGGTCTTGAAAATGCTGTCAGACATGGGTGTCTCCGTCTTGCTGTGAATTGCAATGTGCGCACAGCTGTTGATATCCTCGTCTCGTTGAATTTCTGAACAGCCGGTTTTATGCCATTACCGTGCACGCAGCAGCCATGCAAGGATACAGGGTATTTGCAAGGATTGTATAAGAAGGCCTGTGGTGATCAGGGACGCTTCTTTAGGAATTTTGATACCAGTCATCAAGGAGCTTAAATTCTTGCCAGCAAAGGTAGACGATATTGGTTTTTAAGTTATAAAAGTTTCTAGGGATCAAAATGAAGCTGCACATTATCTGGCAAAAATGGCAAAAAGGAATGCACTTGAAGCTGACCCTCCGGCTCATCAAAAATCAAAGGAGATCAAACCAGTAGACTTTCCTCATAAGCTGAAACAAACTTCGGAATGACGCTTTTGGTTGTAGTACCCAGTATTCTCATTACTTGAGTAGCCTGTTTCCTGTGCAGTTTCCAGCAGTGTAGTATGGTTGCTCTGAGAGCCAACCTGCTGAACCCTGCAACTTAGGAAAACAAGGTTCTGTTCGCCTTTTTGTTTAATTTTCTTTTTACAACTTTTTTCACAGAAACTTCTATGGTAGGGCTAAATACGGCTGTGAGAGAGATTAGTTTCTACAACACATATAAGAAACACACTGATGCAATCAAAAGACAAACGCCATCAGATTCAAACCCCAGGCACCAGAGATATAAGTTGTCAGAACTGACTGCTACGAAATCTGGTAGAAGTTGGTTCCAACTGGAATTATGGGCAACTCACTCAACGCAGCAACAATTAACAAAGCTATAAAATTAACCACCGAGAGAGAAAGGGTTTAGAGGATCCAGTATAATGGTGCACGCTGAGAATAAAATCACCTCAGACAAATTTTCGAGCATAACACTAGTACATAGATATCCTATCCCATATCATCAGTTTTCGATAAAACTGAACTGCAGAAACACCATATTAGCATTCTGGGGGCAAACAAATGTAACAAAAGAGGATGCTTGACAAATCTGCAGACTACATCATGTATGAATCTTTTTTGGCTATGTTGGTGACACCTGATGGAGGGAAGGTTTTGGGGGATAACAAAGTAGGTTCGGCCTATTCCTAATCAACCATCTCTTCCGTAACTCTGCAGTTAAAGCTAAAAAAATTTGGGCGTCATCTGAATCACCTCTAAGAAAATCCACAGCATCTGATACCAAATCTTCATCCAAGTCTGGCATCCCTTTAAGTTTAGCCATCCATTCTTTTTCACTCTGCTGCTCCAAAATAGCAATCCAGTTTTGGATTGTTCTCATCAACTGTGCCTGAAACCACCAAAGAACAACCAATTAAACAAGTGGTTATAAGAGGTTAAATCCAACATGATTTGCAACAAACACCACGAACAAATGCAGGGATAAAGTGACGACAACAATATGACACAAGAAGCCCAAGGAATTTTACCTTACTGCTCCCAATAAGTCGCTTTGGTATCGACTTCCCACTCTTCTTCTCACTTAGGTTACCTGTGACAACGGAGCAAGTTAAAAATGAGAACAGAAGTACTGATTTCTCTGCTGACTGCTGTACATGGCAGTACACCAGCCATTTAAAGTAATGCAACATTCACTAAAAACCACACAGTTGGAAGCTAGAGGCATACGACAACAAACACATGCACGGTAGAATTTGCTAGGACAAGGAAACTTATATTCACTGTATTGTCTCAAAACTATATGACTGAAATAGTCTCACATCCCTCAATCAGCATTGATAACTATTTAACTTAAATAGCATTCTGAACAAATTTCTTACGGTGGATGCAAGTGATACTTCAAATATATAAAGAAAATCAAACACCTAATAGATCTTCAATTCATAATTTGATATGCAACAGTTATCTTACCTTCAATATCATCGCTGGCCTCGTCATCAACCACTTTGTCGTTGCAGAAAGCATAACACTTATATGGGTTTCTTCCTGCAACCACACATCCTGCCGGTAGGTTGCGTTTGAGGGCATGTCGCAAATCTTCTATACAATCATAGTTACTAGTTTTAGCTCCTTTGGGAATGAAGGTCTTCAAAGAAACGAGGTTCTCCACTTGAGCATGAAGCTGATAATCCATGTACGGGCAATGAATATTATTATCATCACCAATACTACGGCCTAGTGTTTCATTCATCTTAGTTTGAAAAATCCTAGGACAGGATCTGGAGCATTTTACCAGCTTGAGACATTTCTTCCGCAAATTATAGATTAATAGACTTTCCCCATTAAACCAGTACAATAGCACCTGATCGGAGAGAGTCAACATACGTGTAGGAGGTGTAACAGCACTTGTTTCAAAGTAACAGCAGAAGGGAGCTGGTAGTAATCCTTCCTGATCCTTAATCTGAACATCGAAAGTCTCCTCTCTGATCCATACTTGGTTGACCTTGTCCTTCAATACATACATATGAACCTTGCAACAACAACAACAATTGAAATTACTCTGGTATTCACAATGATGCCCGCAATGATCAGTGTTGCTTACCCCCAATTTCTCAGAACGTGCGATACAAGGATATCCTTTAAACTCCAAAAGATAATCAACAACTAGATACCGATGCTCATCCACTGTTGGGGTCAGAGTGGATACAGCTGGGAGTTGAATGAACCGAACTTTCTCGTTGTGGAGGTTGAACGAGAGCAACATTTCAATCTTAGAATCATTACCAACTTCACTAGTGGTCCTCCAAAGTAGATCACCGCTACAGAATGTGGCTGCCCTATAAAACGAACTCGAAACTCTAGTTACCATTCGACTAAGAAAAGGTGGAGAACCAGGTGGTGATGAGATTTCAGCCGTTGTAGTAGTTATCTTTCTCCACGACATAGTTCCCAGTGTAATGACCATTATGCAAAGAAACTCATCGATGTCTTCGGAAGTAAAGACAATTACAGCCTTGTATACTTGTGATAATGAATCAAAACCAAAACCATGACACAAGTAGATGTATGATCCCCCAGTTGGAGTAACATAATAGAGGGTAAGTGTTTCAAACCTGATGGGGCTAACCACAGAAATCGAACCCATAGCAGCATCAGGTTTACTCACAAGCTTAATACATGCTAAACCATTACAGTAACCTACTAGTTCAAATATATCTACGGTTTCGATACGAGTGATAAGTTTAGGATGAAGAAGATGATGATTATCCTCCTCATTGTTCTCTTCTAAACTAAAAAAGTAAACATTATCGATGCCAACCCTATCGATGCCACCTCTAAATACATTGAGGAGATTTAAGATTAAACTAGGGTTATTTCTGTTTTGAAGATTATGAATGGAAGCAAATCTTGTGTCTTTAATAATTGAATTGTACCAAAATTTACTCACCAAACTGCATCTGGATAGAAGAATCGGAGCTGGTAATCTCGTCAAGATGTTTTCAATCCACAATTCCTCTGGAAGACTACTTTTAAATTCATCATCATCGCGAACTATTCTGCCATGCTCTTTTTCATCCCTTTCTTCACAAATTTTCTCCATAGTTGATCTTTTCTGCTCTACTTTTTCATCAATTGTTACATCTCCATCGTCAATTTCATTTCTGTTTGTGACAATTGCGAGTTTAAGTGAGAGGTAATTGTTGGACTCAGACACAGAGGAGGCGGAGAAATTGAAGAACAAAATTCAGGAGAAATGAAAACCTAGGCCTAGTTTGGCAACTAGGCTGGTGGTTCCTATGGGATGGCTAACCCACATATATGCTATGCCAGGCGTAGAAATTGACGTTTAGTCTCAAAATTTGTGGGCTTTGGACGCTTTAGTCTACTCATCTGAAGCCTAGTACAGTTTAGTTCTAATATGGCCCGCTTGAAACAATTTAGTCTAAATATGGAAGAGTTAGTCCAATTTTAAAACGAGTCCCGATTTTGCGAGTTTTTAATATATCTTAATTGCCCTTGAACCGATTCCATATATATATAGCGTGTTTTGAAATTGAATTTTTTGGATCTCATAATCGAGTTTTCAAAACAGGGAGCAGGTCAGAGATGAATTGGGAGGCGATTTACCATTTCAGAGAGGATTTAATCGTTTCTTCATCATAATTCAACTTCACGTTACTTTCGAAAGTGTTCTGAAATCGTTTCTCCATCATAATCTCAGATTTGAATTCACGATAGATAGATTTCGGAGGTGATTTAGCAGATTCATAGAGGTTAGGTTGGATTTGATTTGCTACCGATATCAGATCGATGGAGCAGAATTCAACTTCAGATTAGTTTTCTTTTGGTTGTAGGATCTGTTACATCTAATTTTTACGTTTGTTTATGATTTTTAGCTTTTCTAAGTTCATGAGTTGATGATATGAATTCGATATGTTACAACTTATTGTTTGTATGATCTTGATTTGATATTTGTTATATATCATCTTTTCATTCTCGTGAAACGATTTTTATTTACTGTTGTTTGATGATGATTTTAGTTTTATGATGCATGTTATGAAATCGAACTAATATTAGATCGTAGGCTTCTGATTTATTCAATTGGGCTTCTAACTCATACATGCTAAACCATCACAGTAACCTACTAGTTCAAATATGCTTTGGGTTTTATACGAGTGATAAGTTGAGGATGAAGATGATGATTATCGCCATTGTTCTCTTCTAAACTAAAATAGTAAACATTATCGATGCCGACCCTATATATATTGAGGAGATTAAAGATTAAACTAGGGTTATTTCTATTTTGAAGATTATGAATCACGACAAATCTTGTGTCTTTAATAATTGAATTGTACCATAATTTACTCACCAAACTGCATCTGGCTAGAAGAATCGGAGCTGGTAACCTCGTTAAGATGTTTTGATAGGTGTAGAATACACCTAATTTACTATCTAGTAGTTTATGCTTTCTTTGCTATTTTTCTTGTAAATTATGTATTTTACGCTTGTTTTGAGTTTTATAGCTACTATGGAGTCACACGGAGGAAAAGAAGAAGAAATCACCCAATTTGAGCCAAAAGGGCAAAAAGGTCATTTTACAGGCGATTGATATATGGAGCCCAGTTGAGGTTAAGGGGCGACCCAATTTGGAGGAGTACTAAAGCCGGCCCGCAGAGGTTAAGGGGGTTTCCAAGTAGGATGGCCCTTATCATTTGAGGGTGGTACCTATCCCACGGGGTGTAAATATCCACCCAAATCATTTCAACCCTAAAATCGATTTCTCACATTCACTTCACTGAATTTAAAGCGGCTATCTGAGAGAGATCGAGGGAGAAATCGAGAGGAGTCAAATCTTTGTCAAATCGAGAAACTAGAGATAAAATTGAAGAGGGTTGTAGCCGATTCAACACCGATTCGATTTATGAAAAGAGAAGAAGATATTGAAATTAAAATTAGGGTTGTCTTTGTGAAAAAAGGGATCTGTGATGATTTCAAGAACAGAAGAAGAGGAGGGTTAGCTATGGATGTATCTGCTGTCTTGTTAATACAAGGTCGAGAAGATGATGTTCCAAAGCTCGGAGAAGACGAAACAGAAATGGGTTCGACTTGTTGGGTGGGATTAAGAAGATGATTGAGGAGATGAAGGTGGTTCCGTTGAGGTTGAGTTGTGAGGCGATTGAGACGCCGCGCCGAGTGAACCGATAGAAGAGAGTGATCGATGATGGTTAGCGAAGTGAAATCAAACCAAGAACAGATGTGATGAAATAGAAGAATTGAAATAATGGGTGGAAGAAGGAATTGAGGATGAAGCTGCAATCAGATCGAGCAATTGTTTTCGGTTTGAATCTGCTGCTGTCATGGTGAGTTTCATGGGTTGGTGGTACTGCTGAAATCGACAATAAGGGTTCTGGTGGCGATGTTGATATGTAATGGCTGAATACAGATGGTGCTCTGAATCTGGTGGTGGTGTTGTTGGTTGAACATAAGATACATATGGGTTTGCAGTTGTCTGAGATGATGGTTGAATAGAAGAGTTAGAGCTGTGGTGGTTATGGAGGGTTCATGAAGCTAAAGAAGTTATGCTGGTGCAGTGATTACAGTCTGTGTTGCTAATAAGAATTACAGTTGCTGTTACAGGAAGCAAGGTACTGAAATGATAATGCTGCAGTTCAACTCAAGAGTGCAATAGCAGCATTTGTACATGGAATGAATGCCTGAGTTATAATGAATGAATTAGATGAATGATAGGCTTCTTAGCAGGTGAAGATAATGGCTTGAAAATTTGGCCGGAAATGCCCTGTAAACAACCAGAACAAAGTAGGTTTTCTACACCGGGCGAGTCAAATCCAGATCGGCGATGACCGATCCGAAACGAGTTCGAAGAGCCGATCCGACCCAGCCGAATCAGCCCGATTAGACGACCAAAGAAGGTGAATGCGAATAGAAGCCGACTTTCCTCCCCTTGACCCGCCGACTCACTAGCTGATTGGTGACGGTTGACCACTTTGACCGTTAGTCCTAACGGAGGACCTGGGACGGAATATTCCGTCGAATATTCTCTCGACGGAGAAATTCTCAAGTGGCCGTGGCGACAATTCCGGTCGGATTAAGCCACAATCCCGCTTTTCCCATGCGAGCAAAATTCCAGAATTTTCTATGGACTTCTTTCATGGGTGTGAAGACTTGGGCTAGGAATTGGATGGAGAATTGGACTCAAACTTGGAAAGAGAAGGTGGAAGAATTGAGAAAAGCTTGGTTTTGGAAATTGAATTGCAAAAGGAAAAGGGTTCTATTCCTTGGAAGATTTGGAGAATATTGAAGCCTATAAATAGAGAAGTTTTACACACCTCTCTACACACATCTCTACACACACACAATTCTTTTCTTTTCTTATTCTTTGTGTGAACTCTTTAACATGAGTAGTTAATTTATTGATTGAGGATGAATTCCTAGTTCTTAATTTATGTTTTGAGTTTTTGTTCTCAATTTTATCTTGAAGTTTTTCACATGATTATCGTTTGTTTTTACTAATAGCAATGATCTTAATGACATTCATGATTGATTGATAGATTGTTTAGAATGCATGCTAAATTGATTTGTTAGTTTAATCTAAAGCTAGTGAAAGTTAGGGGATAAGTAATCGTTTCTTGACTCTTTACATAAGTAGCAAACACGAGACCTTGCGGAGGGATTCCGTGGAGCAATTGTGTGTAGAAACAACGCTAGAAAGTGAACCAAGCGAACCGAGTTTAACTACTAGTACTAAACCTAAATTCATAAATCTTAATGCATTCAGGGGAATTACATCTTGTAAGCGAACCTCGGGGTGGTTCTTTTAAATAGAATCGATAACTAAGCGGACTGTTACTCGGTAAAATTAGGGATTTTGGGGCTAGCTAAGCGTACACTCCGCTATCCTACGGTTGGTGATAATCTGTGACTAATAACAAGTAGAAGAGAACATAACTTTAATCATTGTTTCGTAACGAAGAAGGATTCCTTGATCTTGTCTCCCTTATTGCTTTCAACTTTACCTTTTAATTGTTTTGTTTATTTTCTTTTGCTTTTTACACCCCCCTTTCGTGACAATTTTTACAACTAGAATCTCGTGCTCCTCGTGGGATCGACCTTGACTACCCTATATTACTTGTTAATTAGGTAGTAAAGTATTAATTAATTTGTTGTGGTTACGACACGCATCATGTTTTCAATCCACAATTCGTCTGGAAGACTACTTTCACATTCATCATCATCGACAGTTGCTCTTTCCTTGGCTTTCTGCTCTACTTTTTCATCGATTGCTACTACATCTTCTTCTTCATCAACTCCATTTATGCTTCTGACAATTTCATTTCTTAGATTCATAATTTGAAGAAAAAAATAGAGGAGATTAGGAAACTAGAAATCCCTCCTCCGTCCGGCGGCGGATTTGCTTTAGAAAAGTAGGAAAAATAAAGGAACTAAGCCTTAAATGGACTAAAAGACTTGTCTTGATGAGTCAGGTGATTTCAGACCTAAATCTTGACTCAAACCCATTTGAGTCGGGAAACAAAACATCCTCAGTCTAATCCAGACGAGTCATATCCAGAAAAGAGAAAAAAAAATTTAGGTCTCTCCGGTCAGCAGTCTACCCCAAGGATTAGGATTTGGGTGCGGGATCTGGTATAGTCGGAGATTGTAGACATCAAGTCATGGTTTGAGTTAATCTCCTCCTCCTTTTGATGATGATAATGTGCTCCTAATAGCTTTCGGTTAAGAGTTAATGTAATGTATCACATGCATATTAGAATGCAGGGAACTTTGGTCTTGTGAACAAGTCTTGTGTGCAAGGCATATTTACTATGCATTTATGAATGCATCTCTTTTAGTGTAGGAAATGAATGGACAAAGGAGGTCCACATGTATCTCTCTACTTAGGTCATATATTGACCAAGTGAAGAAAGATAATGTAAGAATCTTTAAGTTAATGAAATAGAAGAGATAGAGAGGAAATACTTTCCCCGTCTCCATTTCAATGAAACCAATCCAAACAATCAAATATATTCAATCCAATTATCAAAAATTGGTATCAGAGCATAGGTCATTTGATTCTGATCTTGGAGAGTGAACAAAAATCAATTTATACCCATTAATTCAAAAAATCAGCAACATTCAAACTTTTCAAATTCTAGATCTAAAAAATAAAAAACTCAATTTCTTCAATCAATCTTCAACCAAATCAATGGAAAGTAGTAGTAACTCAAGTTTATAAATTCAACAACCTTGAATACCAATTTTTCATGGAGAAAATTATGATTTTTGGTCCATCAAAATGAAGACCTTGTTTATGTCTCAAGATGTGTGGGAGATTGTTCAAGGTGGGTATGATGAAATTGAGATACATCAACTATAGAGAAACCACAAAAGGATTTACTTAAGGAGATTAGGAAGAAAAATGCAAAAGCATCCATGTACATCCAACAAGGAGTTGGAGAAACTATTCTATCAAGGGTGATTCATTTTTCTGAACCTAAAGAAGCTTGGGATATTCTTCAACAAGAGTATGGAGGTAATAAGAAGGTAAGAGAATAAAAATTACATTCATATAGAAGAGATTTTGATAATCTAAAAATGAATGAGAATGAATATTTGAATGAGTTTTCTTCAAGACTTGTTGAAGTTGTTAATAATATGATGATGTGTGGTGAGAAGATGGAAGAAAGAAGAATTTGTGAGAAGATATTGATATGCTTGCCGGAAGAATTTGAACTCATTGTGGCGGTTTTGGAAGAGACTAAAGATTTCTCTACATTAAAATCACAAGAATTATGGGATTCCTTGAAGGTGTATGAGAAAAGGTTGTCAAGACACTCCGGAAAGTCAATTGAGAGTGCTTTTCAATCAAAATTAAACTTGAACTCAAAAAATTAAGCAATGAAGAAAAATGAGTACAAGGGTGATGCTTCGTCTAACTTCAAAGGAAAGGGGAAATGGAAGAAAGGAGGAGCAAACTCAAACACCTACACAAAGAGTGATTCTTCACAAGCACTAAGATGCAATATTCGCAACAAAAATGGTCATTTGGAAGAGAATTGTTGGAACAAAGGAAAACCCCAATGTCATCATTGCAAGAAGTATGGACATTTGGAGAAGGATTGTAGGTACAAAGATGAAGAACAAGCCAGTGGAGCCGAAGAGCAAGAATAAAAACAAAATTTGTTTTATGCTTGTCAAAGTGCTATGGAGACTTCTAAGAGTGAAGTGTGGTTTGTAGATAGTGGTTTTACAACTCATATGTCAGGTGTAAAGAGCTTGTTTGTTGACATGGATACATCCATAAACTCTCTAGTGAATATGGGGGATGGAAACATGGTTCAAGCTAACGTAAGAGGTACAATTTGCGTGCAAACCATCAATGGAGCAAAATACATTAGAGATGTGTTATATGTTCCGGATTTGGCACAAAATTTACTTAGTGTTGGGAAACTTGTAGAGCTTGGGTATGCGGTCCATTTTGAAGATGTATATTGCATCATTTATGACAAGAAGCACAACAACAAGAGACAATTTATGAAGAGTATCAAGATGGAGATAAATAGAAGCTTTCCAATTATCTTTGAAAAGGAGAAGAATGTTGCATTGAGGTTGGAAATTAACCATTGATGAAACATGGTTATGGCATAAAATACTTGGGCATTTGAATTTCAATAGTCTCAAGGTACTTTCCAACAAGAACGTAGTTCAAGGAGTTCCACAACATATCAACCACAAGGATGGAGTATGTGAAGGTTGTGCACTTGGGAAACATCATCGCCAACCATTCCAAAAAGGTGTAGTATGAAGAGTAAAAGAACTTCTTGGTTTGGTACATATCGATGTGTGTGGACCAATGAAGACACCAACTCATGGAGGTAATAGATACTTATCTTATTCATTGATGATTTTAGTCGTATGACTTGGGTTTACTTCATGAGACAAAAATCCGAAGTTTTTAGCATCTTCAAGAAGTTCAAGAGCCTTGTTGAAAAGCAAAGTGGTCACTACATCAAAGTTTTGAGAAGTGATAGAGGCAAAGAGTACAACAACAAAGAGTTTGATAAATTTTGTGAAGATGAAGGATTGGAAAGGCAACTAACTGCGGGTTATACTCCTCAACAAAATGGTGTTTCCAAGAGAAAGAACCAAACTGTGATGGAGATGGCGAAGTCCATGCTTCATGACAAGGGTATGCCTAAAGTGTTTTGTGCCGAAGACGTCAACACCGCCGTCTACTTGATGAATATGTGTCCAACAAAAGCCCTATGGGATAAAAATCCTTTTGAAGCATGGAGTGAGAGAAAGCCATCGGTAAGGCATCTCAAAGTTTTTGGTAATGTGTTATTCTCAAATTCCAAAGGTGAAGACAATGAAGCTTGATGAATCAAGTGAGAAATGTATATTTCTTGGCTATAGCCTCCAATCAAAAGGTTATATGTTGTTTATCTTGAAAAATAACAGAATGATCACAAGCCGTGATGTCTTGTTTGATGAAGGTGCTTCATGGAATTGGGAAGAAGGTAAAATTGAGAAGAGAACCATTATTGTTGATGAAGAGAAAAATATTCAGTAAAAAATGAAGTTGAAGAAGGTGAAGAAAATGAGGAAGAACTACCCCAAACACCTCAAAACACAAGACAAGGAGCATCTCCAAGTATGTATCCAAGTACTAGTGCATCAACATCACCACCATCAGCACCAAAAAAGATGCATAGGTTGAGTGAAGTGTATGGAAGATGTAACTATTGTATGGCTGAACCGGAAAATTTTGAAAAAGCATCAAAAAATAATGATACATGGGAGAAAGATGTAACTATTGTATGGTTGAACCGGTTTGGATAAAGGCTATGGAAGAAGAAGTTGTTGTCATAAATGATAATGATACATGAGAGAAAGTAGCAAGGCCAAGTGACAAAGAAGTTATTGGTGTGAAGTGGATCTACAAGGTGAAGTACAATGCGGATGGATAGGTTAAAAGGCACAAAGCAAGGTTGGTGGCAAAGGGATATTCAAAACAACCCGACATCGACTACAATAAGACTTTTGCACCGGTTGCTCGTCTTGACACCATTAGAGCCGTGATTTCTATGGCTTCCCAAAGAGGTTGGTTACTTTATAAACTTGATGTTAAATCGTCATTTTTGAATGGAGAACTCCATGAAGAAGTCTATGTAGAACAACCACAAGGTTTTGTGGTGTAAGGATAAGAACATAAGGTGTACAAGTTGAAGAAATCTTTGTATGTCCTAAAGCAAGCACCAAGAGCTTGGTATAGTGAGATAAATGGATACTTCAATAGGAAAAACTTCAACAAAAGCAAGAGTGATCCTACACTATATGTGAAGACAAAAGGTACGTCTATTCTCATCATTTCCTTGTATGTTGATGATCTTATCTTTACGGGTAATGATGCTCATATGATTGAGCAATTCAAGAGAGAAATGATGATGAAATATGAGATGAATGACATGGGTTTGCTCAAGTACTTCCTTGGTATATAAGTTCATGAAAGTGAAGATGGAGTGTTCATTTCTCAAAGCAAGTATGCCGAAAAGATGTTGAAGAAATTTGGTATCCTTGGTTGTAACCCCACATCTACACCACTTGTAGTGAATGAGAAACTCAAAAAAGATGATGGAGGAAGAAAATTTGATGAGATTTACTATAGACATATTATTGGAAACTTGTTGTACCTTACACACACAAGACCCGACATCACGTTTGCTCAAGTATGCTTTCTAGGTTCATGAGTTCACCTAGTCATCTACATATTGGCGTAGCAAAGAGGTTGTTAAGGTATATTCAAGGAACTATGAATTTTGGAATCATGTATTTAAGAAATTTGGATGTAAAATTAGTTGGCTATTTTGATAGCGACTTGGGAGGATGTATTGATGACATGAAGAGTACATCGGGATATTCTTTTTCTCTTGGTTCGGGTATATTTACATGGGAATCGAAGAAACAAGAAACCGTAGCCCAATCCACGACGGAAGCGGAGTACATTTCGTCATCAATAACTACATCTCATGTTGTACGACTAAGAAGAATCATGGAAGACATTTAAGAGAAGCAAGAAGAAAGCACCGTAATTTTTTGTCACAACAAATCGGAAATTGCTATGTCCGAAAATTCGGTTGAGCATTTTAGAGAAAGACACATTAAACTCAAGTACCATTTCATTCGAGAAGCGGGTGAAGATGGTGAGATAAAACTCAAATATTGCAAGACGGAAGACCAATTGGCGGACATTTTCACCAAGGCACTTCCCAAAGGTAAATTTCAAAATTTCTGTGAGCTACTAGGAGTTGGAGAACATCACATTAAGGAGGAGATTGTTAAGAGTTAATGTAATGTTTCACATGCATATTAGAATGCAAGGAACTTTGGTCTTGTGAACAAGTCTTGTGTACAAGGCATATTTACTATGCATTTATGAATGCATTTTTTTAGTGTAGGAAATGAATGGACAAAGGAGGTCCATATGTATCTCTCTACTTGGGTCATATATTGACCAAGTGAAGAAAGAGAATGTAAGAATCTTTAAGTTAGTGAAATAGAAAAGATAGAAAGGAAATACTTTCCCCATCTCCATTTCAATGAAAATCAATTCAAACAATCAAATATATTCAATCCAATTATCAACACTCTCCCACTCCCGATGATCAACTCCATGAAATTAGAGAAGAAGATCGATGCCTTATCTGGGAGCAATATCACTGAACTTCCTCAGGGACGGATTGGAAGCAGGAATGAAGCTGAGGAAGTGGATGGAGATGACATGGAGGAAATGCCAAGCATGAATGAAGCCGACGAATATGATCCCGATGACACTTCTTATGAAAGTTCAAACTCTAAGGACTATGTTTTGCATCCAGAATCAAAATCAACATAAGAGAAGAAAGAAAAAATAGTCAAATATGCGACTCGGGAAGGTCCTTACAATGAAAACATGGAGCTTTTCCAGCCATTATTGCAGGAATGGGTAGATTCTTGGCCAGAGATTAAAAGTCCAGGTAGAGCTTGGCTCAATATGTACGGTTTCTGTAAAAATGATGATTTTATGGGGGATATGGAGAGTTATGGACTGTAATTGCTGTGAACTGCAATGTGTGAACAGATGTTGATATCCTCGGCTCGTTAGATTTCCAAACATCTGGTGCTTGTAATTACCGTGCGCAACAGCCACACTAGTACAGACAGACGCTTTTGCCACGCCAAATTGGCGTGTCCATAGGGGTTTTGACACGCCAATTTAGTTTGGACTTGGCGTGACTTCTGCTTGCGTGGTTTTAGGTAACACGGCGTGGTTTTAGGTAGCTTATATCCACGCTTGCCTTGCGTGTCTATTTCTACATGAAATAGACACGCCAGAGCCATATAGGCGTTGCTATATAGTGTCCCAAAGACTTAAGTACTGGTACTCTATAGACACACGATTTATTGTTTTGGCGTGGCTATTTGGTTCACTACACGCAAATTGATTTTTGGCGTGGCTATTTGGTTCACTTTAGACACGCAAATTGCTTTTTGGCGTGGCTATTTGGTTCACTATAGACACACAAATTGCTTTTTGGCGTGGCTATTTGGTTCACTTTAGACACGCAAATTGCTTTATGGTGTATCCATTGGTTATACAATAGACACGCCATATAGGTTAAACGTGGTTATATGTTATGTTTTATCCACGCCAATTTCACTTACCTTCATCCACGTGGATGTATTAGGAACCGTTGAATACCATCCACATGTAACATTGTGAGCCGTTCATTGGATATCCTATAGACACGCCCCATAGAGCGTGGCTATATGTGATATTTAGCCACGCCAATTTCCAATTACCTTGATCCACGTGGCCGTATTAGGAATCATTGGATCTCATTTATGATGATGCAATATTGACCGTTAAATTATATGCATCCTTCATCGTCCACATGTAACGTTGTGAGCCGTTCATTGAAGAACCTATAGACACGCCATATAGCGTGGCTATATGTGATATTTTGCCACGCCAATTTACAATTACCTTCATCCACGTGGTTGTATTAGGAACCATTGGATCTCGTTTAAGATGATGCAATATTGACCATTTAGATGTAACGTTGACCGTCCACATGTAACGTTGGGAGCCGTTCATCGGAGAACTTATAGACACGCCATATAGCGTGGCTTTATGTGATATTTAGCCACGCCGGTTTATATCTGCTTAATGTGTCTTTATGTTATGTTTATCCACGCCAATTAATCTCGAAGCGTGTGTATTACGTGTGTGACGCCTCTAAGCCGTTCAGATATGACGAATCTAAACCATCCACCTGGCACTATCCAAATTTTCTTATACTTTATATAAATTGTGGTTAAATCTGAAATCCATATATGCCAAAAATTCATATTATTTTTAATAACACAGTAAAAAATGTTGAGCTTTGGTCTAACAGAAGAAAATATTAAAGAGCATTTATCCAAAAATCATCAGTTTTTCTTCAACTTTTTTGATGGTGGTGTCTCTTCAAGCAATTGATCAGGTTGTGACATTCTCGACGCGGCAAACCTTGTCATCCTCTGTTTCCCATCTGGAAGTTGGTATGCCTGATCTACACTTTGTACATATAACCTTCTCTGCGCCTTTTTAATCTTCTTTGGAAGCTTGTCAGAGGCTGCATGACCCCCCGAATGTGGATTGACTGCTAGGTGCTCCTCATTCAGTTTGGGGTTGTTTGCTAACCATTATTTTAATGGATTATCAGCTTATAATCCATTATGCAGATTATAATGGATTCGATATGCGTTTGGTAACCATTATAATAATTGTTTATTTTAATCATAATTGAAAAAATCCATTATTTCCATAAACATGAAAAAGTTGTTTTGAAAATTTATTATAATCAATTATTTTTTCTAAGGATCTCAAATTGAATTTTTTCTTCTTATTTTCTCTAAACTATCAAGAGAGAGACAAAAAAACAACATAGGATTAAAAAAATATCTCGGATCATTGTTCTTTCCTCTTCATTTTGAGATC
This sequence comes from Papaver armeniacum, assembly GCA_023531295.1. Taxonomy (NCBI): domain Eukaryota; kingdom Viridiplantae; phylum Streptophyta; class Magnoliopsida; order Ranunculales; family Papaveraceae; genus Papaver; species Papaver armeniacum. Next base: position 67,451 of record JAJJWW010004809.1, read on the forward strand.
ATCATTCTAAGATAATCAATTATCTAAAAAAATGTGTTTGGAAAAATTTATTTTTAAAATGATTATATCAAAATCATTTATCAATTTATGATTATCTATAATCATAAATAGATAATCATAAATTTTACCAAACAAGGCCTTTATCTTCTGCAAGGCTGCTTGTTGTTCTTAGGTCACTGTCCAATTTCTTCTCAGAATCTAAAACTGGTTCTGGTTGCTTATGAGGTTTTCTATGCTGTGGAGTTTCCTGCAGCAAGAGATTAAATGTATTATATATATATTCTAAATCCAATGCCAAAGTGCAAGTGTTGCACGGCATGTGCCAATGTCATGTGTGGCATGCCTTGGCCCTAGGTTGCACATCGGGTGCAAGCGGTTATGCCAAAGTGCAAGTGTTGCACGGCATGTTCCAATGGCATGTGTGACATGCCTTGGCCCTAGGTTGCATGTCGGGTGCAAGCGGTAATTCCAAATTGCAAGTGTTGCACGGCATGTGCCAATGGCATGTGTGGCATGCCTTGGCCCTAGGTTGCACGTCGGGTGCAAGTGGTAATGCCAAAGTGCAAGTGTTGCACGACATGTGATGGCATGTGTGGCATTCCTTGGCCCTAGGTTTGCACGGCATGGCATGCCAAGTTGCAAGGGTTGCACGACATGTGCCAATGGAGTGTGTGCTAGCTTTGGCTCTAGGTTTGCACGGCATGTCATGCCAAGTTTGCAAGGGTTGCACGGCATGTGCCAATGGCGCGTGTGGCGGGCATTGGCCCTAGGTGATATGGCGTGTGCAAGGGTTGCACGGATTGTGTCAATGGCGCGTGTGGCGGGCATTAACCCTAGATAATATGGCGTGTGCAATGATTGCGCGTTTTGGGATTTGGCATGGTTGCCATATGTAGCGCAATTATTGTGTTTTTGTGATTTTGGCATGGTTGCCATATGTTGCACGATGATTGTGCATTATTTGCGGTTTGGCATAGTTGCCATATTTTGCACAATGATTGCATGGTACATGCAATTGCTATGTTTTGTGCGATGAGTGCACGACGCGTGCATTTGGCATGTTTGCCATGCTTTTGAGCAATGATTGCACGGTATGTGCAATTGCTATGTTTTGCGCGATGATTGCACAGTACGTCCATTCTGGCATGTTTGCCATGCTTTTGCGCAGTGGTTGCACGGTATGTGTGAGTGGCATGATTGCCATGCTTTTGCGCAATGATTGCACGGTACGTGCATTTGGCATGTTTTCCATGCTTTTGCGCAATGGTTGCGCGGTATGTGTGGATTTAGGTTTACGTGTATCGAAACCCTAATTCAGTATTTGAAAGAGGGTACCCTGGTAATTTTTACATAAGTGCGTTAAATGCTCTAATACATGTGCTAGTGTCACCGGTGACGTCATGCTATTCGTGAGGTTTTACGGTTTTACCCCTTGTCCTAAAACCACCATCAACAATTACCTTGGTAACAAAGCATTCAATGTTCACCGTTAGATGAAAAACCTGATTTATCAAAGCTAATATCTTTCAACCGTTAGATAGAAATTTAGCTTGTCACACATAAATGAAATGTATTTCATTTAGGTTGGAGTAATCGTACCTAACCGTGTACATTGGGTTGGTTCACAAATAGTAAACCAATGGTTAGCCATATGAGCACTTTCATATTAACAGTTTTCATCTTTCTCATAACTAGTTCAAATGATTCATAAGAACTAGTCGAAGAGTTGTTCAATTTCTTAGATCTTTATACATAGACACAATTGAAACAAAATCGGTTTGATTCACTTGAATCAATTCATGAACAATATAGCCACGGTTTGTAAAAATTGCGTTCCTTATTGATTTATTGTTTACGTTCATGAACTTCCGATTTGAGAAATATAACCATCTTAGTTACGCGTACGGGTACGTGTACCATAGCTACTGGATTTGAGTTTGGAAACTCAGCAAAAAATTTCGGTTGAAAACTTCCGTGGGTACGCGTACGGGTACGCATACCTAAGGTGACTGGTTTTCAGTTTTCAAACTTCACAAACTACAGCAGAAATTTTCGGTCCGAAAACTTCCGCCAGTACGCGTACCTAACCTGTCTCCTTCACCAATACCGCATGCACACATATGTACACACTTGGTTTCCGGCACATGGATATATACACTAATGTGCGAACACACTATATATGCTTATACCCATAGTTGGTTACGTAGTCTCAACTCTACATTTCAATCATTGAAACATTCTTCTATAATGTTATAACAGTCGTTATTCACGACTATCGTCATCAAAGCTATTTTCAGGACTGAAATGTCATCATGAATTTCGTCACGGGTAAAGATGAAAATGGTTAAAGCAATAGCTTACCAACACATATTTCGAGAAAAAGATAGGCGAGTAAACTCGGATCGAAATAACAAATATGTATGTATGAAAACTATCATACTTATACGACTTTTGTCTCAAGAGTAGGAGATAGAGTAGATAGACTTTTGAATGACAGATGAGTTTAAGTAGCCACATACCTTTTAGTTTGATGAAGTTCCACTGGTTCTTGAGTAGTTCTTCATCTCCGTAAGATAATCTCCATGGAGTCTGGAGCTCAACTATACCTAACTATCCTAGACCGAGACTTAGTCATAAGTAAACTAGAAATCAAGACATATAGTTTTGATCACTAACATTAACAAACATGCTTGAGATAGCTTGAGATAGCAACACATGCGAGTTCGATTGAGCAATGCTCTAACATATATCGAGTCAAATTCAGATGACTCAGGTGATTTCTCTCAGATCCAAACGAATCAGATGAGTCAGGAGTAAACAAACATGGTGTAAGTCTGTTTCATGCATGCAGATTCTTGTTTTTGTGTCTAGTGTTGGAATATCTATGGTATGGGTATATTTATATGTTAACAGAATCTCTGAGAGCAAACCTGCTGAACCGTGTAACCTATGTTGTGACAGGTTCCCTAAGTGCATGAGTCGTGCGAGAGGCGCCAAGACAATACACATCCCAAGGCGCAAAAGTGTGAGCAATTTTCGTATCTTAATTTTTTCCTATGCGCCTTAGGCGAGCCCTTCGCCTCTCCTAGCGCCTAATACAACTTTGTTTGACTTTTCAGTAAGAAACAGATATAAGAAACATACTGACAGCATCACAGTCAGATTCAGACCCCAATTGCCGCAGATATAAAGCGTCAGGAACTGACTGCTAAGTTATCTGGTAGAAGTTGGTACCAACTGGCAGTTGTGCGTAACTCACTGAACACAACAAAAATTAACAAAACTATATAAATTTACCACCTAGAGAGAAAAGGTTTAGAGAATCCTATATGGTGGTGCCTGCTGAGAAGAAAATCACCATAGACAAACATTTGAGCATAACACTAATATAGAGATATGATTTCCCATATCATCAGTTTTTGATATATCTGAACTGCAGAAACACCACATTAGCATTCTAGAGGTGAAAAAGTGTAACAAAAGAGGATGCTGACAAATGAATTCTGGATACTTTTGATGAACAAGTGGAATTCGACGAATAATTATTTGCATTGAACTTGCTATTGAAAATGGCATAAATTACAAAAACAATCTATCGTGTGAAAAAGGGAGGAGATACAAAACAAATGACATTACCCTCTTTAAGAGAATTTCACCTAATTCATCGCCGTCGTTTGGATTTATTGTCGAAGTGATGGGCCTTCTTCTTCTCCTTACGGATCAACACTGTTGGACCACCACCTTCTCTGAAAGGCATGCCCATCAGAGCAAGCAACCTTTGTGCTTCTTTTTCTGTTTTAGCCAACTGATAAGAAACGACTTGTTTCTTGATCAACGACCACCAAATTCACGCTCAAAAGACTATGATTCAAAGAAATCAATAAACCAAGGGTAGCAATTGCTTAATAATTGTCTTATTATCATTATTGAATTGAAAATGCCTATTTATAGGCTACATTACTTGGAAAATAAGAAAATAAATCCTAAAAATACTACTTTTAATATAAATCCTAATTCTAATGAAATACCTATTTTTTTTATAATAAAAATTCATAATAAGTTAAATAACTAAATATAAAAGCATAAATCATGTTGTTGTCGCCTTCGGCTGTGGCTAGCCAAGGTGGCTTCCATATGCTCAAGTGACATACCGGGATAACACCGTTGACATAGTTGAGTCACTTACTTTAGCCTTGAATCTTCCTCGATTTTTGTGCTGTTTTTTTCTTTTTGTTCTTTTCTTTTTTTTTTCTTTTATTGATCGGATAAGGATTTGGTGCCGAAGAATTAACCAACGTACTACAGTGATATAGGCGAGATTCCAGGTTTTGTTGCTCATTTTCTTCTTGAACTGATTTCTCTTCTCCGTCTTCTGGAATTGGTTCCTCTTCCTCTCCTCCATCTTCAAATGATAACTCTATTTCTCCATTTCCTCCCATGTACATACCAGATTTTAGTGAAACTAAGGTTTCAAAGTAACTTTCACCATTATCTCTGTGAAAACCATGAAGATTCGGTGCTCTAACGCTTCCATCATGCGGGTCGTATATAACTATAACCAGACCTTCATAACCGTCTAACCCAATAAGAATCTCACCACTCTTATAATGCCACATAATTTTCAAATAATTTAATTCATCAAAATAATAATACTCGTCTAGACCGTGAATGACATGACGTTTAGTCCAAGAGTCCAGAACTCCATACTCTTGCATTACCCATACTATAACTTGAGGTATATCATCATAAGAATCATCAAAATCAACTACACAAAGACACCCTTCCAGTACCCCCACACAGAAGTGGCACCCTTCATCAAAAACTTCCCTGGGAGGTTGTATCTCACTGGATCTGTCGTTGCTAATATTGAAAGAGATTATAATACATCTATAGTGGTCGTCATTACGGGTACCTACCCAATGGAAAGCTCCACCGACAAGCACCCCAGATTTTGGATCAATTGCCGGAAAAGGAAGATTTTGAATTTCCATCCACGAATTTGATCCTAATGTATAGACTAGGACTTGAGAAGTCCAGCGGTCCGATGCTACAAAAGTTACAAACTTGTAATCATTAATCTTATAATCGTAACCCAAAGCACATCCATTAAAATTGAGGGAACCCTGACATGTTGGTGCTTCAGGTAGTATCTTGTATTCTCTTGTGGCTGGGTTCCAGAGACAAAGTCTTTGTTTATTATTAGTCTCAAACTTTAAGCACACCAAACCATTGCAAGAACACAACAGCTCGATCAAAGTTTCAGGTGTTGAACAAAATAGTGAACTGCCTTTGAAGAACATGTCATCATCAGCATCTTCTTGATCACTTTCACTCAACGACCATAATGATTCATAACTTATGGTGTAAGCCATGTATTCATATCCATCGTCAGACGTAAGACTGAGGTTGTTTTTTTGGGTAACAAGATTAAGGTGCGTATTAATAAAACTAGGGTTAGAGATTATTTCAAACCAATTCTTGCAGACAAATTTGCAAACAAGTAACGGTTTCACTTGTAATCTTAAAAGGATGGCATGCCAGATGTCGTCTGGAATGCTTGGCATATTTTGATGTTGCGGTACTACTATCCGCACACTGTTAAGTTTCAAGCACTAAGAGCTTTGCGTGGAATCGGAAGCAAGAAACAAAGTGCTTATTTATAGATAGTTTTTAAGGACTGGAAATAACTTGCTTGGTTATCAAGCAAATCAAGACTTCCAACAAAAAAAAAAACTCCAGTATATTAGCAAGGAAAAGAGAAAGGAAACTAGTACCTGTAGTTTATAGACAAAGGGAGATTTCAGTCCGGCCGGGATCCATACAGTATAACTTCTTTAAAGTATAACTTCTTTAAAGTAATACTCGATAATATAATATTCTCGTTAAAATAATAAAATTTCCTATCCCTATTCGGACTTTTAGTGCTAAAATAATAAATTCGATAAAATTATAAAATAATACATTTAAAAAGTTCCTCTTTATGATTATTAGGTCCTAAATAATATATATAATAATAATGCTACTAAAAAATAAAAGATTAGTTTCATACATATTAAACTTTCCCAAAATATGATTTAATATTGGTTTGTTTATCTTCAAAATTCAAATCAAGTTGTATTTCATCCTCAATAATTCGTAATGCAATCAAAGTACTCAGGGCCACGTTGTTATACTGCAACTACTAGAAGTAATTTTGAGGTGTCGTTAATACTTGTCCTTGTATTTGTATTGCATTTAATAATATAATAATTTTACAAAATTAGTCGGTAATTTGGTTAACCTACAAGTATTATTCAACCACCAAGATAGGAATTATAAAATAATAATTTATTATATTATCGATGATATAATATTTTCTTAAAATAATAATTTTTTTTGGTCTGAAAGCCTATTATTTTATAGAAGTTATATACTGTATACGTAAGGAAGGAAACTAGTGCCTTATCTGGAAGCACTATCAACAGGAGAGGCCCAAAGGATTTTAAAGCATCGCAAGATCTTAGACCTTTTTCTTATGTGCCAAAAACAAGTGAGAAACTTGTTCGAGCTTACAATGAAAAACTGACGCGTTTCAAGGATAGCCGGACATTACTGCAGGAATGGGTAAATTCTTGGCCGGCAATTAAAAATCCAGGTAGAGCTTGGCTCAATGTGTACTGTTTTCGGAACAAGGATGAAAATATGGAGGATATGGAGCTATTCTACGCAGTGATTGGGCACGACCTGTAATTGCTGCTACTTGGTTTACATGACAAGGAGGAGGAGGATCACAACTCTTTCAATTGTTGAATGGATTGAAGACTGGCTGCTAAGAAATCTGGTAGAAGTAGCTGGGGCAATTATGGGTAACTCACTCCACATAGCAACAATTAACAAAACTAAAAAGTTTACCACCGAGAGAGAAAGGGTTTAGAGAAACCGGTGCACGCTGATAATAAAATCACCTCAGACAAATTTTCGAGCATAACACTTGTACATATGTATCCTATCCATATCATCAGTTTTCAATAAATCTGAACTGCAGAAACACCATATTAGCATTTTGGAGGCAAAAAAATGTAACAAAAGAGGATGTTTGACAAATCTGTAGATGTATGAATCTTTTTTGGCGCGCTATGTTGGTGAGACCTGGTGGAGGGAAGGTTTTGGGGGGATATCAACGTAGGTTAGGCCTAAGTTTCCTAATCAACCATTCCTTCTGTAATTCTCCAGTTAAAGCTAAAAAAATTTGGGCGTCAACTGAATCACCTCTAAGAGAATCCACAGCATCTAATTTCAAATTTTCATCCAAGTCTGGCATCCCTTGAAGTACAGCCATCCATTCTTCTTCTGGGACAGGGTTAACTTTCTGCTTCTTCCAAGTAGCAATCATGTCTTGGCATTCTCTCATCAGCTGATCAAATACCGTTGACTGTACCTGAAACCACCAAATTAAACAAGTGTTGTAAGAGGTTAAACCCAACATGGTTTGCAACAAACACCAAGAACAAATGCAGGGATAAAGTGACGACAACAATATGACACATGCAAGAAGCCCAAGGAATTTTACCTTACTGCTCCTCTTGGCAATAAGACGTCGCTTTGGCATTGACCTCCCACTCTTCTTCTCACTTCTACTCTGCTTTGAGCTACAACTTCCATTAGCTTTACCTGTGACCATGGATCCATTAGCTTTACCTGTGACCATGGAGCAAGTTAAAAACGAGATAAAAATAACAATTAAGAAGAGCAAACATGGAAATGCTGAATGGGAACACAAGTACTGATTTCTCTGCTGTACATGGCAGTTTTTACAGCAGCCATCTAAAGTAATCAACATCAAATGCCCAAGACAGCTAAAACTACACAGTTGGAAGCTACAGGCATGCGACAGCAAACACATGCATAATAGACAAAAAATATATATAGAAAATCAGACACCAAATAGAACTTCAACTCATAATTTGGTACGCAACAGTTAACTTACCTTCAACATCATCGCTGACCTTGTCATCAACCACTTTGCCCTCGTAGAAAGCATACCACTTGGGTGGGTTTCTTCCCGTAACCACCGATCCTGCCGGTAGGTTTCCATCGATAGCATGTCTCAAATCTTCAGTGCAACCATAGTAACTAGTTTTAGCTCCTTTAGGAATGAAGGTCTTTAGAGAAACGAGGTTCTCCACTTGAGCATGCAGCTGATAATCCATGTACGGGCAATGAATATTATTATCATCACCAATATGACGGCCTAGTGCATCGTTCATCTTACTCTGAAAAATCCCAGGATAGCGGGAGCATTTTACCACCTTGAGACATTTATCCCGCAAACTGTAGAGTATAAGACTTTCCCCATTAAACCAGTACAATAGCACCTGATCGGAGAGAGTCAACATGCGTGTAGGAGGTGTAACAGCACTAGTTTCAAAGTAACAACAGAGGGGAGCTGGTAATAAACCTTCCTGATCCTGAATCCGAACATCGAAAGTCTCCTCCCTGACCCATACTTGCTTGACCTTGTCCTTCAATACATACATATGAACCTTGCAACAACAACAACAATTGAAATTACTCTGGTACTCACACCGATGCCCGCAATGATCACTGTTGCTTATCTTCATCTTCTCAGAACGTGCGATACAAGGATATCCTTTAAACTCCAGAAGATGATCAACAACTAGATATTGATGCTCATCCACTGTTGGGGTCAGAGTAGACACGTCCGGCATTCGAATAAACCGAATCGTCTCGCTGTGGAGGTCAAAAAAGAGCAACATTTCAATCTCAGAATCATCACCAACTTCACTAGTCGTCCTCCAAAGAAGATCACCCCCGCAAAAGGTAGCTGGTCTATAAAACGAACTCGAAAGTCTCGTTACCATTCGACTAGGAAAAGGCGGAGAACCAGGTGGTGGTGATATTTCAGCCGTTGTAGTGCTCATCTTTCTCCACGACATAGTTCCCAGTGTAATGACCATTACACAAAGAAACGCGTCGTCATCTTTGGAAGTGAAAACAACAACACCCTTGTACACTTGTGATAATGAATCAAAACCAAAACCATGACACATATAGATGTACCCTCCCCCAGTTGGGGTAACATAATAGAGGGTAAGTGTTTCAAACCTGAAGGGGCTAACCACAAGTATTGAACCCATATCAGCATCAGGTTCACTCACTCGCTTAATACATGCTAAACCATTACAGTAACCTACTAGTTCAAATATCTCTTGGCCGGTTTCCATACGAGTGATAATTTTAGGGCGAAGAAGATGATGATTATCGCCATTTTTCTCTTCTAAACTAAAATAGTAAACAATATCGATGCCACCCCTAAATACATTGAGGAGATTTAAGATTAGACTAGGGTTATTTCTGTTTTGAAGATTATGGATGGAAGCAAATCGTGCGTCTTTAATAATTGAATTGTGCCATAACTTACTCACAAAACTGCATGTGCATAGAAGAATCGGAGCTGGTACTCTCGTCAAGATGTTCTCAACCCATAAGTCTTCTGGAAGACTAGTTTTAGATTCATCTTCATCAAGTTGTTGTTTCGTTTTCTTCTTCGGGATTTGTTGTTCTGAACGTTTCTTCCTCTTTCTCAAACCCACCACCATTCTCAAAAGCAAAACAAAACAACAAAAGTTACAACAATTGAGGAGGCACGGAATATAAAGTGAGAGGTAATTGTTGGTGGTGCCGCTAGGAGGACACAGAGGAGGTGGATAAGGGGTGTCTAGAAAGGTAAAATTACAGAACTACCCTCTGTTAAAACCTAAAAAAATTTCTCGGGAGAGTTCAAAAATTGCACGACTGCTAAATTGCACGATTGCTAAACGCTGAGATTATTTTGTCATATATGGATTGGTATCCTCCCTTGGTAAATTCGGTAACAGCCTCTAGCAATCATGAAAAATTGGGGATTCTTTTATTTCAAACCAATGTTTTTCCCGAATCAAACTTTTCAAGAAAAATTGGCCAATTTAGACATAAACAATGACTGGATGTTTTCAAGTTGTTTGTGGGTTCGGAAATGGTTATAAAATTTCTTGGTTCAAGAACAATCGGCGAGTGTAGACATGGACGATGGACGATTGTTTTAAAGTTCTTCGTGGTTGAACACAAGATAGAACCGACCAATGTAGAAGTTCATGTACACCGCCAACTGTAGCCATAAACAAATATCTTTTTTATTTTATTGGTTTTTTACTATAGCCGGGCAGATACAAATATAAATAGTGGAAATTTTTGTGTAGCCCATGTTTGGTTTATCTCTCTTTAAGTAGCCCATCAATAAGATTACATATATGTGTAGCCCAATCCAATATATTAACGGTTAAGATTTCTTGGATTCGTTTGGTTTTAGATATCCAAAATCTGGTTAGGACTAAATTAACCTTTATTAATTATGGTTTTTTAACGAAAATAAAAATACCATATTAAGTTGGATAAAATGGTAGTTAGTCGTGGGCGTAGTCTTTGGGCGTGTATTGAGTGCGTTTTTTGGGGCGTTTTTTGGGTGACTTAGTTTCTTCTTGTATTTATCGCTCCATAATCTTAGATTGTATCACAACTGGTTATTTTGTTTCTCAGCTTTGTTGGCAGCTTTATTCTTAAAACTAAAACGAGAGTTTGGATCTTGGTTCGTTCTTTTTCTTTCATATTTGGAAGTCGTTTGAAGAGTTCTTTTGGAAGTAATCAGGTAATATATTTCACGCTTAACATCAACCTTTAGTCGTTTACTCTTTGCTACCAGTCGGTTCCTTTCACTAAGAAACCTTCCTAAAATTCCACGTTGAGTTTTTATTAATTCTTCTTTTTCTATAATCAAAGCAATATTCTCCTTCTCCAGGTTCATAACTTTCTCCTGTTCTGTTTCCAACTTTGATAGCTGCTTTATAGGATTTATCAATTTCCTTTCGGCGACATCCAATGGAATTGTTAAACTATGACCAAATTCAAATATTCCTGCCTACAACCAACAAACAAGTGTTTGTGTTAGTATCTAACATCTGGAAAAAATCAAGACATGTTTTTAGGCAAGGTTTGGTATATTGAAAACTTGAATTGTTACATGTTATACCTCTGATAATTTATATGGGAGTTTTTCGAGTACCGTAATAGCGTTCGATATACTCCAAGCATCCCATCTTGCAAATCTTGGGACTATTGTTTCTGCACCTCTCCTTCTTTAAACTAATGAAGAATGTTCCGCAAACCAATATTGTTGAAACCATACATAACAAACCAGATATAACTTCGTTTTCCAAAACAGAAAAAAAAGGTTGAGTGTAAGAAATTTACCAAATGAGATAGAAAGTGCATCGGTGATACGTTTAACATCCCCTTTGCTTGATTCAATACTTTCCATCGGGGAATTATGAATAAGATGAGGCCAACTAATTTCGTTGATTACATCCGGACTTTTCACGTATATCAATTAACTGCATGGAAGACTAAAATTACCCGTTTTTGTGAAAAAAATTGTTTGACACATGTAGAAAACAACGAGCCTCACAAAATCTTCAACCCTGCCATTTTTGATTGCATCTACTATAGCTACTTGAACTTCAGTACTCATAACTACTGGTGCAGATGTTTCACCAAACTTGTATCTTATACACAAATCATTTGTGCTCGGGGTGACTTTCCTTCACTACAAAACAGATGGCCTTTAGTGACGGTTTCTAAACCGTCACAAATAGCAAAAAGACCGTCACAAAAACTCATTTGTGACGGGCCAAAATCCGTCGTTACTACTGGGGTCACAAATGTTTGTGATCATTTGTGACGTTTGGTCAACCGTCACAAAAAGTTATTCTATTTGTGACGTCTTGTCAAGCCATCATAAATTGTTTTCTTCCGCCGTAAAAAAAAAAATTCGACGTCGGTAGCGGGTTACTGTTCTCCGGCGCCGGATTTTAGATTCTCAGAATTACAAAATTTTCAGGAAACCACCTTTTCAAAACTTGCATCATTCACACTGAACCAAAAACTTATACTTTTCATAACAAATTTTTACATTGTTACACCATAGAAACTTACATATCCGACAGTAAAATGTTTATTTGTTATAAAAACACAAATCTGGGCAACAGAAGAATACCCAGATAGTTAAAAAACCTGGTAACTAAGATTATCAACATCCAAAAATGCCTGTGAAAAGTTTGGGACATGATAAGAACACACCTAATAGCATGAAAACAAAAAAAACGAACAAAAGATGGATCATCTGTGCAGCTAGTGGTTCTTATCTAAGTTCCATGACGACATTCATTTATCATCTCGCGACTCTGCTTCTCCCTTCCTCATCAGGACCTGGTCCAGACTCCAGATACTTGTTATACCAGGCTGCAATACAAAAAAGCAGCATGTTAGAACGTATTAAATTAACTTCATGTCATTGAAATCTAATGAAAATAATAACAGGCAGAAGTTTATCAATATGAATCCAAGGATGCATGCACACATGTTATCTGCAGAGTTTTATCTTTTATGGAAGGAGAGAAATATAAGTATGTTTGGCAGGAGACTTGAAAGTGAAGCAGAGTTCGTGAACAAAGCTAACTTCTTTGAGAATTCCAACTAATCAAGTTTTTATGAATTGGAATTCTGTAGCGAATCATTAAGCTATGGTACGAACTTCTAAAAAATTTCTTTTCAGTTCATTTCAAAAATAAACAAATTCAAGACTGAAAGTAGTTATAGTATTAGATATAGCCGACCTCGGAGAAGCAGAGCCAGGTCCATCAGTGTCTGGTGCAGATTTGTTCTTGAAATACTGAATCACAATTTATTTTCCTCCTCAGATTGCTACCGCTGAATGAGGAGAGCCTTGGGAGCCTAAATGTGAACTACCTCTAGATGACAATCTTGTATACTGTCAACATTGAGATCATGAGAATTTACATATTCATCTCCATCTTGCAATGAAACTTTCCAAAATATCGTTGCCAAAATTGAGATTTCTTAGCGACTCTTTTTATTGCCTACTAATTTTGAGAATACGAGGATTATGCTAACATTTTGATCTACCAAGGTTCAATACAAAGAAACCATTCAATTGGGAGACACTGCTTGGATATGTTAAATTTGCAGCCTGGTATTGAAGACAAACGTTTTATATGATGCAATAATACATAAAGATATCCACAATGTATGAACACAACTACAAACAGTTCTTCCATAATTTACAAACAAATATTTTGTATATCTAGATCTGAAATAACCATCAGCATTCCATTTTAAGTCAAAAATACTATATAACTTCCAAAATAGCCAAGAAGATTCTTTGTCCTATTGCTCTGTCACATTTAAAGGGGTCGTATAAACTGATTTATTACAAGCTAAGGCACTACATTCTTATATATTCAATCACCTATCAACTTCAAATACATAATATCCATAACAATGCACCAATGCTGGAAGCATGTATAATAAAGCTTGTACTAAGTATAAACTAATAAGGGTCTGCTAATCACATTTATAAAAAATTTACACTTCCAAATTAGTTCCACATTCAACAGAATTCTCCAAGGTCTTCTTCTTCCCAAGATTCAATAAGGTTCATAAATCACATTTTATCTTCTTAATACTTATTTTCCAGTGTTCTTTTCATAATTATGTGAAAGGTAATTAAGTAGAAAAATAGGTAACAGAGCTTGCTGGACTGCAGTAGAATGTTCGACAACAATGAAAGCGACGAAACCAGGGAACGCATACCTGCAAACTCCACCGGTGCTCATATCATACCTACGTTGAGGTTAGGCAGAGAACTAGCTCGTGAAGGATCTGCCGACGATGATCCTTGTAAGCTATAGGCAGTATTGGAGATGACCTCTGACATTTTGCCTACTCTTTGATCCAGGAAGAGTATTTGTTGTTTGATCCACTTGTTTTTGGCGCTTCTTTTGCTCTGGTACCAGATCATTATATAAGCCCCTTGAGAACAGAACCGGACTGGAAGGCCTTTTTCAACTTGGAATTTGCGCTTCTTCTTCATTACTGTTTAATCTTCGCTACTCCCTTGAGAAGGTTGAGAAATTAAGTAACTCACATGATAAAATAAAATAATTATTACGATCAATGAAAAAGAGAAAGGTTGAGAAATAAAATCATTACCACTGAACCCCGGCGGTCATCTAGGTTAAAATTTGTTGGTGTCTGTCAGTGAATAATACTTTGGGTCCTTGCATGTAGAACCACCTACAAACCCTCCCCTTGGTCACATTTCTGACAAAATCAATGAACAAGAAATCAAATAAATACAATCAAAAAAGGAAACTAGATGTCTAGTATCACATGACACAATAAAATCTACTTAGAAGACAAATTAGAAATTGCTCAAACAAGCAACAACATGGGATATCAAACAATAAATGCCAAATATTTATGGAATCCAAAGAAAAAAGTCATTCGAGAGATCAAATATGAATCTCAAATTGTACTGCAATGATATTTTGAAGTTCTGTATTACGCTAAAGATTGTTGGACTTAATACCAAATTCAATTACCTTGAATTATATAACATTAACAGTTCTATGAATTCTTAGTTCTTCTACATTCTTCAGAACCCAAATGCAATCACTAACCCTAACTTGTAACAACATCAAATCTTCTTCGAACCACCACTATTATCTCATCCTATTTATCTATCATTCAAACTGAAGAACACTGGTCTAAGTTTATAACCAAAAATCTAACTTGGGATGAACCCTAATTCCCAATCGATTCATTATAAAAACTGATTAAACCCATCCAAACTTCAATTAAAAGTAAACCCATCCCTAATTGATCGATCTATAAATCAATTTCACATAAAAACAAAGTTAATTAAAGAAACCCTAAATTCAACTTACCTTTCTATTGAGTTTGAATCAACACAGGGATCGACACCATGACCATCAAATAACCCTAATTTCATTCCATTTCTCTGAATGTCAGACTCATAATCTTTATCTCATCATCGATTCTCATTGAAACCTTAGTCTTATCTGTAAAAACATCACATTTTCCTTCTCTTTTGTGTTCATCAAATTCTGTGAAAACCCATTAATGGACGACAGAGACGAGATGGACGCGATGATAAGTTGATAACAAAAAACAGATGGAGGAGGGACGAGATGGTAACTGGGAAGAGGCGAGAGCTTTTCGGCGGAGAAAAAATAGCAAAAGCCAAGTGAAGAAAACCAGATCTGTTTGAGATTCTGAGAAGATAAGGCCGTGGAAAAAAAGAAAAAAAAGAAAAAATTGGACGGGAAAAAATTTACTCTGAAGCATGAAACCGACAAAAAAAAAACTACTCCTTTGACTAATCTTAGTATTACCTACGGTTGGTCAAACCACCCTCACAAATAGTAACTATTTGTGACGCCCCTAAAAAAATAACCTCACTAATAGGACCTATTTTTGTAGTGCTTTCATTTATTAATTTGTTCTCAATACCATTCTCAAGTATCTGCAATCCAAGATCAACGGCTATGTCTTCCGGTGTCGAGATAAACAATTCATGTCCTTCAACGAGATTGAAACCATATTGTCCATCTTCAGTTTTAGTAAAAGTATGTATGAGCATTTCCAGTCCATGGTTACTCTTACATAACTCATCTTTGCTAATCTTATTATATACGAACACTCGAATCATGTCACGAAATGGTGTCGCCTCAAGAGCTTTTATCATTTCCTTGGTTAGCAGTAGCCCCTTATTCTCGAGGTCACGGAATAGGTCATACAATGGTCCAAAATTTGCTCTGAAAGGTTTTGTCGAATCTGTATACGGGTAAGTACTAACATCAAAAATTGGATTTATTAAGTTGATGATAAAGTTAACTATCACATCTTCAATAACACGAATGATTATTTTCACGGCGTAATCATAGGAATAAGTATATTTTGCTCATTTTATATGTCAATGAAGGTGGAAAACTCAAATTTTCAAGGCATTACGTAAGCTGAAATGAAAATAATCCAAGAAACAAGTAAATGAACATGAAAACACATTATGAATTTGGAAAACACAATTTTTCACGTATTCATAACTTTAAAAAATTCAATTATCACATCGGTCATCATGATTCATTCAATTTATCACAACATATCTCGCCTAACGAATGCGAGTAGCTTAACCGATTTGTTGCCTTTGTTTTTGCTCTTAGTTTCCGCACATTCCTTACTTGTTTTGGGTTTTCGATTTCTTACTCGTTTTCATTTTCTTATGCGGCTTCACGAAATCATCGTTATCACTGGATTCGTTACAACCAGCATCTTTATCACGATGTTTCACCATCTCCTTTCCAATTCAAAAATTAGAACACAAGATCAAAATTTAAAATCGATGATTTTGGTTACCATCGAACAAAGCAAAACAATCCCGGACATGACAAATAACAATAACAAACATTAAATCATCAAATTGATGGAAATCTTTCAACTTATATGATCAAGGAAAACCTTTTTAATCATGATTATCACACATGCATGACTGAATCATCTTTAGATTTTTTTTCACCTGAACAACATCAATATGGTGATAAAGAAACCAAAATTGAGACATCTTTAAAATTGAACAAGCATAAATCATACTCAACTGAAGTATCTTGTTACTATGATAACATCCTTATG
Source organism: Papaver armeniacum (assembly GCA_023531295.1). Taxonomy (NCBI): domain Eukaryota; kingdom Viridiplantae; phylum Streptophyta; class Magnoliopsida; order Ranunculales; family Papaveraceae; genus Papaver; species Papaver armeniacum. The sequence continues at coordinate 84,053 of JAJJWW010004809.1, forward strand.
GTGTTGTTGCTGCTGCTGTTTCTTTTTGATCCGGAGCTGCTGTTTAGAAGAGAGAAGAAATTTGGAAGAGAAGAAATATGGAAGAGAAGAAAGAAGAAGGACGTTAATAACAAGGTGCAAAATTTTTGGGATTATCCAAAATTTTGGGTTGCTGACTTTTTTCACGGTGGACTATTTTTGGTTATTTTTTGACTTTTTTTACGGTAACTAATTTAGGATAATTTTTTTTTTCGGATAATTACTATTTTCAAAGTCAAGATAATTACTGTTATTAAAGGCTATTATAGTAAAAATACTAGTAATATAACTAATGATGGGCTTCATATATAAGGTATCTTAATGGTGGGTTTCATATATTAAAAATATCATAAATGGGCTAGAGATATTTTCTCCCATTATTCTCATATGGAGTTTAAATCATACTCGGCCGAATGAGTATGAAATCATACTTATTCATTATGTCCTTAAGAATAGCCAACATATATTTATTCTCAATACACGCCCAAAGACTACGCCCACGACTAACTACCATTTTATCGCCTTTTAATATGGTATTTTTATTTTCGTTAAAAAACCATAATTAATAAAGGTTAATTTAGTCCTAACCAGATTTTGGATATCTAAAACCAAACTAATCCAAGAAATCTTAACCGTTAATATATTGGATTGGGCTACACATATATGTAATCTTATTGATGGGCTACTTAAAGAGAGATAAACCAAACATGGGCTACACAGAAATTTCCACTGAGAATAATTATGAAATCATGCTCATTCCTAAGTATGAATATGTAAATTAAAGAGTGGCTAAATTGAAAATCGTCCAATATGGACATATGTTATAGGCCTAGTCACCGAACCGCAATGATAGCGCTATACAGAGAGTTAGTGGCACGTGCATGAAGCGCATTGGCGTAGAAAAATGTAACTTCATAGCAGAGACAAGGAATGTCATTTGGCACATGCAAAGACGCAATGTTGCAATGATGCATGTCCGAGAATTCTGAGTTGGCACAGCTCAAGGAATGAATTAACACTACACCAAATTCAGGGTTTAGCAACTCAGATTCGCAACAACTCTATCGCAGTTGCGAATTTTCTGTTGCTAATTTCAGTTGCCAAATTTTAGCAACAACTTTATTCTGTTTAAAATTGCAACTACCCATGTTCTCATTGCGACTAGCAACACCACGAGTATATGCATTTCGAGTCACATGCGTAGCATGGAACACTTTAAACCCTATTTCCACCCATATGTTGGAACGATTTCGAGATCGTGTTGTTATTTCACCCATTTGACCAGTTGACTAACTGACTTTAGAAAACGATTTCATTTCGTGATGCATCATTTTTATCCACAAATTCCTATTCTTTACTCTCTCTTTTATCCTCTCCATTTCACCCCTTTATCTCGATATGAAGAAACAGCTCCGCTGCCATTAATCTCTTCTGCTACTGTTAAGATAGATGATTCTCTTCGACGGTGATGATGAAAACCCTACTCTTTTCTTATCGCCCACATACAGCTTCTCTTTCTCTTTACTCTATTTCTCTTCTTCTACGACCCAACTCCACAACCACAACCCATAATATTTATGCTTGAGCACCATGATAGACGCATTTATGTGTCTATATTAGTCTCAATTCTCTGTAATGTTAGTACTCGATTTTGCGCTTATTTTGGTATTTTATGTCTTTGTAGGTGTTTTTGGAGAAATAAGCTTTTGCGGCGAAATTGGCTCGAAAAGTGTTTTTTGTGCTCGTGGGAGAAAATTACTATACGGGCCCCCATTTTGGATAAGGGGTACCTCAATTACTAAGGGGCAACCATTTCAGGCATCTACTATTGGCACACCAAACGGGATAAGGGGCGAGGTCATCTTCCAAAATTCAAAAACGAGTTTTAAGGAAAACTGTATGCAACCACTTTGGAAGTTTTTGGATTCGAATTTGGAGAACATTACAGTGAGATTTAATGGCATATTTGTGGTGGACTGGATACTAGTTGACCAAACAGGGTTGATACATGCATTTGGATCGATTACAATGGGCTGAATAATCGGGTTGAAGCTAAACAGGGACGTGAAATATTCTCGGCATTATTTTGAGTTATCTTGGGAAGTTACGTGTGCATGTGGGAGTTAGGAAGATTTAGGAAAGGATTGAACGTATGGGATCTTTATAAGGTCGATGGAGTTTGGATAGACCACGAAGCCGCATATGAGGATATGGAAAGAAGATATAAAACCCGTAGCTTGAGGTGAAAGAAAAGGGAGATTTAATCGGTATTTACTCGCCCTGTTGGGTATATAAGGGTCTGTTGGAGTCCTAGAGAAAGGGTCGGGAGTTTTGGGGGGCCGAGCAGAGGGTTTGGAGGAGCTGTGAGATCATGAAGGATTTGCGAGTTGCGGAAGCGTGGTGGAGAAGAAGAAGAAGGCGAAGAGCAGACCCTCAAAGTCCGTCATTTGGAGCGATCTTAAATACAACGACATCATTAATAAAGTATCGTTGTTAAACAAGTCTTAGAAATCGTAACAGCGGACGTCCGTAACACTAGTGCAGCGTTGCAAAACTCTGTTTTCATATATTTCTCAATAAAAACACCTTTTTGAGCCATGTTTTTATCTTTTGGGTGCGTTTTGAGCATGAGGAGCTAAACCCCAACACTGGGACAAAGGAGGAAGCTAATTTTCATGCATGTGGTAATTCTATTTATTTCTTATATGACTTCTTGCACTTGATTTAATTGTTTTATGATTTTCACTAATTAGTTGTGATTTCGTTTGATGGCGTATGCTTAGTTTTAGTACTTTTGATGCGTCATGCTTGTGATTTACAATTAATCTTTTAAAAATCTACCTTGGCAAAGACATAGAGTCAATATTTTATTATTATTTGAGCTATAATTGTCTAGGATAAATATAAGAATCTCATGAATGAGAATTGGTGGAACCCTGAGTCTCGGTATCTCTCGATATTGTGACATCTTTTGTATATATTTTCTTTGTTTTTTGTATTTTCTGAAACCAAATCTTTACAAGTCTGAGTGAACGACAACCTTTATTACCACTTTACTACAACAATATAAAATCACATCAATTTTTGGCGCCGCCGACGCGGACTTGTATTTAGATTTGTTTTAGGTTTATTTTTATTATTTTTGTTCTTTTTTACGCCTTTGGTATTTTTTTTGATTCTTTTCAGATTTGGAGCGAAGCTACAAGGAAAAAAAAAGTGCTATAAAAGGAAAGCATCGCCAAAGAAGGAAAGAAAAAAGGAGTCCAAGGAGTGAAGAATATTTTGTATATAGTTATTTTGTGTTATTTTTAGAAACTGTAAATAGGGTTGTATTTTTGTAATTTTTCTTTTTCTTTTTGAACTTTTTGGACTTTATTTTGGACTTGGACATTATTTTAAAACCCTAAGGAAGGGTTGAAATTAAATATAAACTGTTTTGCGAGGAAGGAAACGATTCACGATCACTGTCTCGGCCCTCGGGTTCGTACACCGACATCGGAGTCGGTGGCCCGAGTCGACTTCAACGGTTCATCGCCCGTGCAGCACGGAGGTAAGACTCTATCCACCCACGAATCCCCTGTTAGTGGGTTATATTTTGTGTGACAACTCACACCCCTGCAAATAGAATGTCGAACTGGTATAATAATAGCCAATACAACGAATATCCGACTGAGTTTCAAAATGGACGTTACTACTTTGACCATAGTGTGAATAGTGATTGGGAACATCAGCCTTTTCAAGGTTATGGCTCATACCATGATGAGCCCAATTACTATCCACACACGCACGGGTCATACGAGCAAAATTCTTATGTTTCTCCTTTAGAAGAGTCTCTCAGGAAATTAGAGGAGACGACACGTAGGTTAGCTAAGATGAATAACTTAGTTTATGACGAAAGAGAACTTTCTATAGAGGAATCCCTCCAGCTGATGGCTGAGACGAACGAAAGAATTGCTCGAAATCTAGATTTCCAATATAGTGTTTCCAAAAATACCCTTGAAAATGAAGATAGTTATTTGCATAATCAAGATGACGAGGTTAGAATTGGTAACACTACTTTAGATGAGGTTCGACCATTTTCATGTTATTACAATGATGATTATGATGAGGATAGTGTTGATGAAGAATTTGAAATGAGTAGGCATAGTGATCAGGAATTTGTTACTCCAATTGAGCTTAATAATGATAATGTTTCTAGTTCAAATCCAAATAATTTTAATAATTATTCACCTATTCAAAAGGACGAGGATTTGACTAGAGATACCACCGTTTTAGACGATGTAGTTTTTCCTTATGATTACGAAGCCGATGATGGTTTAGAGGAGCGAGTTTCTTCTGAGAATATTATTTTAGAGTCTAGCGATTTAGAAACATTAGTCTTAGACAAAGAAAATGAACTCATAGAGATGAGTGAGGATGAACCCGACTTGGAAGAATCAATTGACCATTTTCAGGAATCAGATGACCTTGAAATTAAGGAAGTTGTGACTAGTCTTTCTAGAGACACTGAAATCTCTAAGTTTGGGGGTGATTATCATTCTCCATGTGCCTTAACTCTTAGAAAGGTCCCGCACTTGGGACTTGACATATGTGCCTCAACCATTTTAAAAGATTATCTTCATACACGTTTTCCTGAACCTAGTGATGTCCATAGGGAAGTTCAGTTGTTAGAAACCCATCCTCTGGTTGATGTGGTTAGCCCAGGCTATGATACCCAGATTGATTTTGTTTTCCCACCAAATATTTTTCAACCAATTGTGGGAAAGTATGAGTTTAAAATGTGTCACTTATTAAGTTCTGAGACTAAACCTAAGTATTTTAGGAGAATAGAAATGACACATTTGCTTAAGATTGACCGCCAGTTTCATCGTGGTCAATTGTGTGAGTCAAAACTAATTGACTTTAAGGATCCGCAATTATTCAGGTTATTATTATGTGCTTCTAAGTTGTTATTCGAGTTTTTACGGACTTTACAACCCGAAACAGGATCTTAGCTACGAGGAAATCCAACCCATGAAAATATTTTATCTCGACCCAGTTATAGAACCTCAACCTGAACCACAACTAGATGTAGTTGTCTTAAACAGGAAACTAGACAAGGGTGTGCTTTATTTGTTAATTTTCTTGGCATGTAGCAGATTCCTTTTACTTGTGATAGCTCTATTTGGTTTTGATGACCCACAGATATTTCGGCTATTACTTTATGACTCTATGAGGTGACTAATCCTTTCTTAGTCTGGCTGAAGACTTTAAACTTAGCACTTATTGGGAGGTAACCCAACATTCATGCGACACGGTAATATCTTTCCTTAACTCTTTTACTTCAAATGGTAACAGTTTCTCCTTGTTCATGCTTTTAATTATATCTTTAGAACATTGAGGACAATGTTAGATTTAAGTTTGGGGGTATGGGAGAAACTTTTTAGTTGCATTATTAAACTCCAGAGACTAGAAATTTATGCTTATTAAGGATGGCACTAACCAATCTAAGTGGATGGAAGCATTTTGGTTGTAGGAGTTGAGGAACCAATCTGATTAGATGGCAACATCTAAAGAGTCTATTCATAAAAGCACAGAGCTCAGGTGTTAGAAATAACATGATAGTTTCACCAATCTCGTCGAGTCCTTTTCACTTCTGTTTTTATTTTATTTTGTTTTTAAACTATGTTTCTCTAAGTGATTATGTGGGGCCCACGATTCAAGTTGTTAACAATGCTAGGGTGAATTAGAGTGATTGAGATACCAAAAAAAAAAAAAAAAAAAGAAAAAGTGAGACCAGACCATCTGACCAACCGGAATAAATTCAATAAAGTCGACCACTGGAACCCTTGTATATGCCAGTTGTGTTGACCTAGAGTTAGGTTTATCGACCACTGGTTCCCTTGTATATGCCAGTGTGTTGATATTAGTCAGACTAGTATCTCAGTCCATTAGGATAGGTTCATTTTGGCGGAGGCCTTCAGACAGATATGGGAAACACCAATCACTTAGTAAACATCAAAACCATCTATGTTTTTCTCTATATCCATCTTCTTGATCTATCCATGTGATTAGTTTTGACTCCGGGTATTGATGTCCATAGTGAGACTATCTGAGTAGAGCTCTGTGACTTATATATGAATTTTAGTATGCTTGAGTGCAAACTCGTGTACAGCAATTGGAATTTCGCATCGGGTACTTCCTCTTGTAGTCAATAAGTATGCCAACCAAGGAGATTTTTTAGTGCCTTCCAAGGTTCTGCGTAAATAGTTAGGGTCTGGAGTATAAAGGTTTTGTGGGTACACCTCTGGTAAACCCTCCCGAGAGTATAACTCGGCCACTAGGGCCACCTAGGGGTTTAAAGGCTTATTGCATACGCTAAATTCAATCGACGATGCCTGCGACAGTGAGTTAGGATTTTATTTTCAAGATTTGATTTGCTCGAGGACTAGCAAATAATAAGTTTGGGGGTATTTGATAGACGCATTTATGTGTCTATATTAGTCTCAATTCTCAGTAATGTTAGTACTCGATTTTGCGCTTATTTTGGTATTTTATGTCTTTGTAGGTGTTTTTGGAGAAATAAGCTTTTGCGGCGAAATTGGCTCGAAAAGTGTTTTTTGTGCTCGTGGGAGAAAATTACTATACGGGCCCCCATTTTGGATAAGGGGTACCTCAATTACTAAGGGGCAACCATTTCCAGGGCATCTACTATTGGCACACTCAAAGACACGGGATAAGGGGCAGGTCATCTTCCAAAATTCAAAAACGAGTTTTGGCGGGAAAATCAGATGCGACCATTTTTTGGAAGTTTTTGGATTCGAATTTGGAGCTGTTCTAGTGAGATTTAATGGCATATTTGTGGTGGATGGATACTAGTTGACCAAACAGGGTTGATACATGCATTTGGATCGATTACAATGGGTGAATAATCGGGTTGAAGCTAAACAGGGACGTGAGATATTCTCGGCATTATTTTGAGTTATCTTGGGAAGTTACGTGTGCATGTGGGAGTTCCGGGAAGATTTAGGAAAGGATTGAACGTATGGGATCTTTATAAGGTCTGATGGAGTTTGGATAGACCACAGAAGCCGCATATGAGGATATGGAAAGAAGATATAAAACCCGCAGCTTGAGGTGAAAGAAAAGGGAGATTTAATCGGGATTTACTCGCCCTGTTGGGTATATAAAGATCTCGTTGGAGTCCTAGAGAGAGGTCGGGAGTTTTGGAAATTTGAAGGAGAGGGTTTGGAGGAGCTACGAGAGATCAATGAAGGATTTGCGAGTTGCAGCAAGAAGAGGTGGAGAAGAAGAAGAAGACGAAGAGCAGACCCTCAAAGTCTGCCATTTGAAAGCGATCTTAAATACAACGACATCATTAATAAAGTATTGTTGTTAAACGAGTCTTAGAAATCGTAACAACGACGTCTGTAACACTAGTGCAGCGTTGCAAAACTCTGTTTTCATATATTTCTCAATAAAAACACCTTTTTGAGCCATGTTTCTATCTTTTGGGTGCGTTTTGAGCATGAGGAGCTAAACCCCAACACCGGGACAAAGGAGGAAGCTAATTTTCATGCATGTGGTAATTCTATTTATTTCTTATATGACTTCTTGCACTTGATTTAATTGTTTTATGATTTTCACTAATTAGTTGTGATTTCGTTTGATGGCGTATGCTTAGTTTTAGTACTTTTGATGCGTCATGCTTGTGATTTACAATTAATCTTTTAAAAATCTACCTTGGCAAAGACATAGAGTCAATATTTTATTATTATTTGAGCTATAATTGTCTAGGATAAATATAAGAATCTCATGAATGAGAATTGGTGGAACCCTGAGTCTCGGTATCTCTCGATATTGTGACATCTTTTGTATATATTTTCTTTGTTTTTTGTATTTTCTGAAACCAAATCTTTACAAGTCTGAGTGAACGACAACCTTTATTACCACTTTACTACAACAATATAAAATCACATCACACCACTATCATCACTGATTCAACCGCCACTAGCAATACCTTCTTCTTCTTAGAACTCGATCTGTTGTTGAATCTCTTTAGTTGAAACCGTATTTCTATTTGTTATCTAGGTTTTCAATTATGGAGATGAGCAAGAGATTACTTTGATTGATCAACAGGAGGATTCTAATTGAAAAACACATGTAACAAACCATTTCCCAATTTAAAGTCGTTTTTAATCAGGTGATGTTTCGTTGTTGTGTTTAATTTTTCTTATAAATTTTGTTTCATTGCTCGGTTCATTTCTAGGTCAGTCACTGGATTTTGGTTTTCTTTTTAGAGAACGAAAGATCTGATTTTGATGTTAGGGTTTTAATTTATTTATTTTTATTTGTTTTTGATGTAGCAGTTGATAGAAGACTTTCAGGTTCATTGGCTTAAATTTGTAAACAATTTGAAGTCTTTTCCATTTTTCTTATTTTTCAATTTTAACTTCAGATGCAGGAACTCCCACATGTATTTCAATTTGTGAACCTTCTCCCTTTGCGTGAGTATTTATTTCACTTAAGTTAGCTTCTTCTTCTGATTGTAGTTATATCATCATTTGTTATCTTTAAGATTTCAATGGACCCATAAAACACCAAAAGTATTATTAGCGAGTCAATTTGTATTGAGAATTTTGGTGATTGCATTAATACTAAGTGCAACATTTGACATTCATGACTTAGCAAACTAGAGAGTTTTTGATGTTGAGATTTATGCGGAAGTATAGCTACTCTCATGCCTTCAGGTGAGTATATGTTGTGCTTGGATGCTACTTAAGTAATTAATGAAGAATATATTAAATTATTGTCTTACATAATTTGAATGACATGGTTGATTACTAATTTTTACTTTTGATGTTTGGATTCTGAAAGGGACGTAATGTTGTAATAGAACAAAGCTTTGGTGCACCTAAAGTGACTTAAGATGGTATCACCGATTCTTTGAAAGCATTGAGTTTAAGGACGAGTTAAGAAAATTGGTGCCAGCCTCGTAAAGAAAGTAGCAAATGCCACCAACAATGTAGTTGGTGATGGTAAGGCTTTTTCATTCATTACTTTGAAATGTTTCGTTTAAGAATATCTGAATAACTATGATGTTTCGGTTTGTTTGATATAATAAATAGTATGGGGAGTTATAGTAGTAAGGAATGGGTACCGGATATGAGCTAATTCCAAATTTGGTGGTGGTGGTGACTTGTGGTAGTATGGGATGGTACTGGAGATGGTGGTGGTGAATTGTATTAAGGTGGTGATATTGGAAATGGTGGTGGTGACTTCTAGTAGTTCTGGGTTGGTACTGGTGGTGACTTGTAGTAAGAAGTATGTTCTAGAGATGGAGGACGTGGTGATTTGTAGATGTGGCAGGTGTAGGAGGTGGTGGTGGTGACTTGTAGTACAATGAAGTTAGAACTGCTAAAATATTATGAGTTTGGGTATCTTGTGACCAAGACACCTCATTATCTTTGTATTGACATGTAAATTGAATATCTTGATCATTTTCTCCCTTTCTAACTCCCTTTTATAGGGATAAAAAAGCTTTTTTATAAAAATAGATTGTGTTCTTCTCTTATTCCCACCCATATGTAGATTGTGTTATATGTGCAGTCCGTTGTAACCTTCATTACATCATTTGGTTGACAACTAAAAGTTGTATCAAGTCTCTAATTTTTTCATACCACATTTCTATTGGCCTACACATATTTCAAAGACTCACTGATTTTTATTTTTGTTCGAGACTCTATAGATCTCCACGTTCAACTCAAATGTCTATAGGTTATCGTGAAGCTTTCAATTTTGGTATGTTTTGGTTTGGAATAGAGATATTAAGTTCTTATTAGTACTCAATCTTGTGTGTTACTTTGTTGTCTTATGAAATTCAATAGGATCAAATGTTTTGTATTATGTCAATATGGTATGCGGGAGTTTGCAAAACTCTATTCCTATATCCATTGTTTATTGTTATATCCATTATTTTCCGATTAGTTATCGGGATTGCTTTGAACAAGGACCCAACAATCGTGGAACATTCGAATTGGTTTTTTGGGAAAAATATAGAGTTATACATAAGTGCACAAGAAGATATTGAATTGGATAAGAATCAAATGGATTTAGGTAATCTTATTACTTCTGGTACTCTTAGATTTTTTGTACCAACAATGGTGTGACAGCACGAACCTTTTAATCGGGTCTAACTGAACCCATTAAGGTTAAAAATAAAATTCTACACGGAGTGTGCCAAAAATAAGAATAAGAAAATTTAATGTTTATGTGCCTTTAACAATTTTGGGTGCCTTAATGGTGAATGTTAGCTCCTAAATAGTGACTGTGTCTAAATCTGAATCATGGGTGCCTTAGTAGGCCTGTATGCATGATGCACTTGTGTAGCATTTGGAACCTGAAAATAAAAACTAGAAGGTTTTTTTTTTTTCTTTTCTCACTCCCTTCCCTGTTTTTATTTTTCCCCATCTCCTGGTTTTCTCCTTCTTGGGTAAAAAATAGAAAACAAAAGAAAAACCTTTCATATCTTCTGGCAAATTCTTCCCCAAATTCCAGTTGTTTGATGCTCGAACCTTGGAGATTTCTTTGGTAATTTATTTGAGCTTGTCTACAGATTTGTGGATTAAGGGCACCGCTCAATGAGTATTATTGAGTCAAGTTAGGGTTAAAGAAGAGTTAGCTAGACTAAAATTTATTCTCTTTAAAATTAAGCTGAGATAGATAGAGTGGAAGCGGAAACAATATTGGTTAAAGGGCTGATGTTTGATTTTAGTGTAGAAGCTCTAGGAGGTTCATAATACAACAAGGAAAAACAGACCTCTTGACACCAACATAACCGCAGATTAAGTGTCTGGGAGAAAGCCTGAAAGAAAAGAAAGGGGTCATAATGCCAAGAGAACATTCAATTATGTTTGGTGGTTTGGAGATAATAAACTAGCAAGTTCAAGGTTGGTTAATTTTACATTCATTTGATTTTGGATTCGATTCTTTAATAATAATGCCTTATGGTTCATGTGAGTCCTTAATATGAGCTTATGCCTAGAATCTGTTTTTGATCAAGATGTAAAATGAGAATCCCATCTTAGCTTTATTTAATTTTGTTGTTAGTTTGAAGGCTAATATTAAGTTTGATCAAAGAAACTCTTGTGTTTATAAATGATGTTTGTCAACTGATATGTGGTAATTCGATGCCGTGAGTAGGCTGACGACAGCGGTAACTTTAGTTGGAATAATAGATATTAGGAACCAGAATTATATGTATCCACTTGTACTTTGTACGAGATGTATATTGGTGTTTTCCATTTCTTAATTTAATGGTGTCATGTGAACCATCGATGGCACAAATGTGCTTAGTCCGTACATGAGTGTGGAGTTTTAAAATATAGTGACCAATACTTTAATTAACTCTTGGTTTCACGTGAGCTAGCTAGTAGTGCCTTACTCCTTTGGAATACTGTATGAAATGATTGGCATAAACGTACCCTGAAATCTTATTGGAAATTAGTCTGTAAGTGCATATATGTTTATTTATGCATATGACGGTAAAAAGTAAAGCTTGTCATTTTGACCTGGCTCTTTCTTTTAGATTACAAAGCTCTGTGTATTCCATGATATCTTTTGATTTTCATGTTATTAATTATTTTAAAAAGATGGCGTTGATACACAGTTTTCATTAACGGGATATTCACTAAATTAATCTAGCAGTCGTACGATAAGTCATTCACTGTAAAATGTGAAGCTAGCGCTGCCATTCTTGTATGGTCTGATAGTAATGTTTTTATAAATGTTGGCGGTAAATCTTAACACCATCGAAGACGAACTACGGTCGTGCTTGATCCCTTCGAGCAACGGAGAGAGTACGTAAAGCGGCCGCTATGCGGTTCAAGACAACTCTACAAGGGTGTTCATATTATTTGAAAGATTGGTTCTTTGTTTTGGCGAGTTCATACCATCTATCCAGGAGATGATTGCAACCTTGTCACCGCAACAGCCATGGAAATCTTAGTAGTGGCAACTGGCCATGAGAGTTATTAGTGGTGGCAACTGGCCATGTTATTAGTGGTGGCAACTGGCCATGAGAGTTATTAGTGGTGGCAAATGGCCATGTTATTAGTAGTGGCAATCTGGCCATGAGAGTTATTAGTGGTGGCAACTGGCCATGTTATTAGTAGTGGCAACTGGCCATGAGAGTCATTAGTGGTGGCAACTGGCCATGTTATTAGTGGTGGCAACTGGCCATGAGAGTTATTAGTGGTGGCAACTGGCCATGTTATTAGTAGTGTCAACTGGCCATGAGAGTCATTAGTGGTGGCAACTGGCCATGTTATTAGTGGTGGCAACTGGCCATGGAAATATTAGTGGTGGCAACTGGCCATGTTATTAGCAGTGGCAACTGGCCATGGAAATCTTAGAATTGGCAACTGGCTATATAAGTCTATTAGTTTGGCAACTGGTCAACTCTCATTTTGACAATAGGTTGTCTCTCATAATTGGAGAATAAATACTAAGTGTGCTTGCTTATAATGCAGTTTGGGTGATTCAAATTCGAGTTGCTCAGAAGAAATTGAAGGTCTGGTTACTTGAGTGGCGTATCGGAGAGTCGGAATTTGCTATGCGGGCGAAACCGAGTTATTTGGAAGTCAATTTTTCCCGATCCGTCACGGTTGGTATCGGAAGCGATTCGGTTCAAACGGGACTGTGTGTTTGGAGTTCATCAATGTTCTGCTCGTGCGGTAACTACTGGTAATTATCTTTACTTCCGAATTTTATTTTGAACTTCGGGACGAAGTTCTTTCTAAGGGGTTAACGGTGTGACAACACGAACCTTTTAATCGGGTCTAACTGAACCCATTAAGGTTAAAAATAAAATTCTACACGGAGTGTGCCAAAAATAAGAATAAGAAAATTTAATGTTTATGTGCCTTTAACAATTTTGGGTGCCTTAATGGTGAATGTTAGCTCCTAAATAGTGACTGTGTCTAAATCTGAATCATGGGTGCCTTAGTAGGCATGTATGCATGATGCACACGTGTAGCATTTGGAACCTGAAAATAAAAACTAGAAGGGTTTTTTTTTTTTTTTCTTTTCTCACTCCCTTCCCTGTTTTTATTTTTCCCCATCTCTGGTTTTTCTCCTTCTTCGGGTAAAAAATAGAAAACAAAAGAAAAACCTTTCATATCTTCTGGCAAATTCTTCCCCAAATTCCAGTTGTTTGATGCTCGAACCTTGGAGATTTCTTTGGTAATTTATTTGAGCTTGTCTACAGATTTGTGGATTAAGGGCACCGCTCAATGAGTATTATTGAGTCAAGTTAGGGTTAAAGAAGAGTTAGCTAGACTAAAATTTATTCTCTTTAAAATTAACTGCCGAGATAGATAGAGTGGAAGCGGAAACAATATTGGTTAAAGGGCTGATGTTTGATTTTAGTGTAGAAGCTCTAGGAGGTTCATAATAAAACAAGGAAAAACAGACCTCTTGACACCAACATAACCGCAGATTAAGTGTCTGGGAGAAAGCCTGAAAGAAAAGAAAGGGGTCATAATGCCAAGAGAACATTCAATTATGTTTGGTGGTTTGGAGATAATAAACTAGCAAGTTCAAGGTTGGTTAATTTTACATTCATTTGATTTTGGATTCAGTTCTTTAATAATAATGCCTTATGGTTCATGTGAGTCCTTAATATGAGCTTATGCCTAGAATCTGTTTTGATCAAGATGTAAAATGAGAATCCCATCTTAGCTTTATTTAATTTTGTTGTTAGCTGAAGGCTAATATTAAGTTTGATCAAAGAAACTCTTGTGTTTATAAATGATGTTTGTCAACCGATATGTGGTAATTCGATGCCGTGAGTAGTCTCTTTGACAAGCGGTAACTTTAGTTGGAATAATAGATATTAGGAACCAGAATTATATGTATCCACTGTACTTTGTACGAGATGTATATTGGTGTTTTCCATTTCTTAATTTAATGGTGTCATGTGAACCATCGATGGCACAAATGTGCTTAGTCCGTACATGAGTGTGGAGTTTTAAAATATAGTGACCAATACTTTAATTAACTCTTGGTTTCACGTGAGCTAGCTAGTAGTGCCTTACTCCTTTGGAATATTTTGTATGAAATGATTGGCATAAACGTATTCCCTGAAATCTTATTGGAAATTAGTGCTGTAAGTGCATATATGTTTATTTATGCATATGACGGTAAAAGTAAAGCTTGTCATTTTGACCTGGCTCTTTCTTTTTAGATTACAAAGCTCGTGTATTCCATGATATCTTTTGATTTTCATGTTATTAATTATTTTAAAAAGATGGCGTTGATACCTGGTTTTTCATTAACGGGATATTCACTAAATTAATCTAGCAGTCGTACGATAAGTCATTCACTGTAAAATGTGAAGCTAGCGCTGCCATTCTTGTATGGTCTGATAGTAATGTTTTTATAAATGTTGGCGGTAAATCTTAACACCATCGAAGACGAACTACGGTCGTGCTTGATCCCTTCGAGCAACGGAGAGGGGTACGTAGGCAGCCGCTATGCGGTTCAGCACAACTCTACAAGGGTGTTCATATTATTTGAAAGATTGGTTGTTGTTTTGGCAGTTCATACCATTTATCAGGAGATGATTGCAACCTTGTCACCGGCAACTGGCCATGGAAATCTTAGTAGTGGCAACTGGCCATGAGAGTTATTAGTGGTGGCAACTGGCCATGTTATTAGTGGTGGCAACTGGCCATGAGAGTTATTAGTGGTGGCAACTGGCCATGTTATTAGTAGTGGCAACTGGCCATGAGAGTTATTAGTGGTGGCAACTGGCCATGTTATTAGTAGTGGCAACTGGCCATGAGAGTCATTAGTGGTGGCAACTGGCCATGTTATTAGTGGTGGCAACTGGCCATGAGAGTTATTAGTGGTGGCAACTGGCCATGTTATTAGTAGTGTCAACTGGCCATGAGAGTCATTAGTGGTGGCAACTGGCCATGTTATTAGTGGTGGCAACTGGCCATGGAAATATTAGTGGTGGCAACTGGCCATGTTATTAGCAGTGGCAACTGGCCATGGAAATCTTAGAATTGGCAACTGGCTATATAAGTCTATTAGTTTGGCAACTGGTCAACTCTCATTTTGACAATAGGTTGTCTCTCATAATTGGAGAATAAATACTAAGTGTGCTTGCTTATAATGCAGTTTGGGTGATTCAAATTCGAGTTGCTCAGAAGAAATTGAAGGTCCAGTTACTTGAGTGGCGTATCGGAGAGTCGGAATTTGCTATGCGGGCGAAACCCTAGGTTCATTGGAAGTCAATTTTTTCGATCCGTCACGGTTGGTATCGGAGCGATTAGGTTCAAACGGGGTTTGTGTGTTTGGAGTTCATCAGTGTTCTGCTCGTGCGGTAACTACTGGTAATTATCTTTACTTCCGAATTTTATTTTGAACTTCGGGACGAAGTTCTTTCTAAGGGGTTAATGGTGTGACAACACGAACCTTTTAATCGGGTCTAACTGAACCCATTAAGGTTAAAAATAAAATTCTACACGGAGTGTGCCAAAAATAAGAATAAGAAAATTTAATGTTTATGTGCCTTTAACAATTTTGGGTGCCTTAATGGTGAATGTTAGCTCCTAAATAGTGACTGTGTCTAAATCTGAATCATGGGTGCCTTAGTAGGCCTGTATGCATGATGCACACGTGTAGCATTTGGAAACTGAAAATAAAAACTAGAAGGGTTTTTTTTTTTTTTCTTTTCTCACTCCCTTCCCTGTTTTTATTTTTCCCCATCTCTGGTTTTTCTCCTTCTTCGGGTAAAAAATAGAAAACAAAAGAAAAACCTTTCATATCTTCTGGCAAATTCTTCCCCAAATTCCAGTTGTTTGATGCTCGAACCTTGGAGATTTCTTTGGTAATTTATTTGAGCTTGTCTACAGATTTGTGGATTAAGGGCACCGCTCAATGAGTATTATTGAGTCAAGTTAGGGTTAAAGAAGAGTTAGCTAGACTAAAATTTATTCTCTTTAAAATTAACTGCCGAGATAGATAGAGTGGAAGCGGAAACAATATTGGTTAAAGGGCTGATGTTTGATTTTAGTGTAGAAGCTCTAGGAGGTTCATAATACAACAAGGAAAAACAGACCTCTTGACACCAACATAACCGCAGATTAAGTGTCTGGGAGAAAGCCTGAAAGAAAAGAAAGGGGTCATAATGCCAAGAGAACATTCAATTATGTTTGGTGGTTTGGAGATAATAAACTAGCAAGTTCAAGGTTGGTTAATTTTACATTCATTTGATTTTGGATTCAGTTCTTTAATAATAATGCCTTATGGTTCATGTGAGTCCTTAATATGAGCTTATGCCTAGAATCTGTTTTGATCAAGATGTAAAATGAGAATCCCATCTTAGCTTTATTTAATTTTGTTGTTAGCTGAAGGCTAATATTAAGTTTGATCAAAGAAACTCTTGTGTTTATAAATGATGTTTGTCAACTGATATGTGGTAATTCGATGCCGTGAGTAGCTGCTGACAAGCGGTAACTTTAGTTGGAATAATAGATATTAGGAACCAGAATTATATGTATCCACTGTACTTTGTACGAGATGTATATTGGTGTTTTCCATTTCTTAATTTAATGGTGTCATGTGAACCATCGATGGCACAAATGTGCTTAGTCCGTACATGAGTGTGGAGTTTTAAAATATAGTGACCAATACTTTAATTAACTCTTGGTTTCACGTGAGCTAGCTAGTAGTGCCTTACTCCTTTGGAATACTCGTATGAAATGATTGGCATAAACGCACCACTCGAAATCTTATTGGAAATTAGTACGTAAGTGCATATATGTTTATTTATGCATATGACGGTAAAAAGTAAAGCTTGTCATTTTGACCTGGCTCTTTCTTTTAGATTACAAAGCTCTGTGTATTCCATGATATCTTTTGATTTTCATGTTATTAATTATTTTAAAAAGATGGCGTTGATACCTGGTTTTTCATTAACGGGATATTCACTAAATTAATCTAGCGATCGTAACGATAAGTCATTCACTGTAGAAATGTGAAGCTAGCGCTGCCATTCTTGTATGGTCTGATAGTAATGTTTTTATAAATGTTGGCGGTAAATCTTAACACCATCGAAGACGAACTACGGTCGTGCTTGATCCCTTCGAGCAACGGAGAGGGGTACGTGCAGCGGCCGCTATGCGGTTCAAAGACAACTCTACAAGGGTGTTCATATTATTTGAAAGATTGGTTCTTTGTTTTGGCAGTTCATACCATCTATCCTAGGAGATGATTGCAACCTTGTCACCGGAATCGGCCATGGAAATCTTAGTAGTGGCAATCGGCCATGAGAGTTATTAGTGGTGGCAACTGGCCATGTTATTAGTGGTGGAACGGCCATGAGAGTTATTAGTGGTGGAAACGGCCATGTTATTAGTAGTGGCAACTGGCCATGAGAGTTATTAGTGGTGGCAACTGGCCATGTTATTAGTAGTGGCAATTGGCCATGAGAGTCATTAGTGGTGGCAACTGTCCATGTTATTAGTGGTGGCAACTGGCCATGAGAGTTATTAGTGGTGGCAACTGGCCATGTTATTAGTAGTGTCAACTGGCCATGAGAGTCATTAGTGGTGGCAACTGGCCATGTTATTAGTGGTGGCAAGCGGCCATGGAAATATTAGTGGTGGCAAGCGGCCATGAGAGTTATTAGTGGTGGCAACTGGCCATGTTATTAGTGGTGGCCAGCCATGTTATTAGCGTGTGGCAATGGCCATGGAAATCTTAGAATTGGCAACTGGCTATATAAGTCTATTAGTTTGGCAACTGGTCAACTCTCATTTTGACAATAGGTTGTCTCTCATAATTGGAGAATAAATACTAAGTGTGCTTGCTTATAATGCAGTTTGGGTGATTCAAATTCGAGTTGCTCAGAAGAAATTGAAGGTCTGGTTACTTGAGTGGCGTATCGGAGAGTCGGAATTTGCTATGCGGGCCGAAACCCGGTTCGCTGGAAGTCCAGATTTTTCTGATCCGTCACAAATGTCCTATCTATATATTTCTTCACTCTCGCATTGAAGCTTGCTAAGGAAAATGGCGTCGTAGAACAAGCTTCAACTTTATGTAGGTTTATAAATTTGATTATTGTGAAGTCTTCTTTCAAGAGATTAGTAAATTCTAAGCAATTTATGTTTGCCTAAGGAATTTACTTCAGCCAAGGAAAATAACAAAGTCAAGATAACCCGAATTGGTCTGTTTAACTTGTATCTATGTGAAATCGTTTGATGTTTGATTATCTTTCATTATTATGGCTCTATAATAAGTGAAAGTTAAAGAGAGAAACCGAAATAGGCATACCCGATTTTACTTAAAATCTTTTCATTGTTAGTTAAGAAGGCACCGAAAAGATGGGAGGCGCATAAATTGTTCAAGGGACTTTCTTGGTGAAGCCCTATGATAATTTGGTTTGGTTCGATAGGGTAAGCACTCGATAAGATTAGTAGATAGAAAGTTCTTCACTTGGTATTCTTTAGTTTTCTCACTACTGAGTTTAGTTTCAAGATATTTTGTTTCTTCCATACGTTCACCTGGATGCACTATGTACTTTCATACGTAAATATTTTGGGTTAATCGAGTTTGAGTCAACTGAGGTTTGTACTTGTACTTGGTGTGTTTTACTTATATGTGTAACTTGAAGTTTGTGTTGTTGTAACTAGATGTAATTGTTGCCAAATGTAGGTGGGAAGATTGTCGCATCGTATGCGTAATTATCTCGCTATTTGAGCACTTGTTGCAAGTTCATATTGTTCCAAAGAGAAAGTCCATCTAAACCGTAAGCAATTCTTTTGATTTGTCCAAGTATTGTATGTAACAAACATAGTTGCACCGGCACAATGTAAGAAACAACAACATATATAAGAACATATTTACATAAATGCTTTTACCTCTGAATTCTTTCAGTTGTGCTCTGTTTTAGTACATTTTACACCTGATTTTTTTATGCAACTCAGATCCATCCCTTCTTTATTGGCTTTGGTTCCCTTAATGTATTCAATGTCTTTGATGTTTACACCTGTAACATGGAACATGTAAATGCTGAGAATTCTTTCAGTTGTGCTCTGTTTTAGTATATTTTACATCTGATTTTTAATGCAACTCGGACCCATCCCCGCTTTATTGTCTTTGGTTCCCTTAATGTATTGAATGTCTTTGATGTTTAAATCAGAACATGGAACATGTAAATACTCTCGAATTTGAGAACATGTTGATGTAACATGTCTTTGGTTCCCTTTCTTAATGGTGCATCTTTTCTTGTTTAAATTTTTAGATGTGTGGGAATGTAGAGTATGAGAACTATCCGATTGAAATACTGGATATAGGATGAATTAGGGTTTTGCAGGGAACTGGGGGGTATTGCGGGATAAATAGAGGAAATCGATTTTGACTAGGTCAATGATGACTTGACCTTTTTTTTTCATGTTGCTAAAATTTAGGAATGGCAAAAATGTGTTGCGAAATCGAACCGAACAACTATATCTTGTTCTAATAAAAATTTCGGAATAACTCGAAAATTAGCAATGATTGTTTGTTTCTAATTTTTTGTTTCGCAACATATTTTTTCACATTGGGCGACGTTCTTGATCGAAATTAGCAACAAAGCTAGAGCTGTTGCGAAAAAATGCGATAGGGTGTTTAGCAACGGCAAAAATCTGTTGCAAGCCAGTCAGCAACAGATCTAAGCTGTTGCTAAACTTTAAATTTGGTATAGTGTAAGGATGCATCATAAGTTAGGGAATGACTTAGGGATCGCCCAAGGCCTTGGCAATGCATGCGTAATTGTGTCAAGGCCGAACATGTTATTGTTGCATATATGTCAGCCAAAAGAATGCGAGTGATGCATATACCTTCTGAGATGAGCAAAGCAACAGACAAGGGTTGGAGTGGCATGACTTTATATCATATAGTAGCGTCCTAAAGTGTAAACTTCATGGCCATACCAAGTGTTGTGGCATCATAGTGTCACTATGGCTCAGGCTGGTGGTTATAGATCAGTTATGTACATCACACATGTGACTAAGTTTGGAGATGGAATCGAAATGTTATGAGCAGGGTTTAGAACTTTCATTTGGAAAGAATAACTACAAAGTAAAAGTATAACCTCAATAGGCATACAACACAAAAATGAATAATAAGATATTCAATAGTCTTCATTTTTGGTAGATGAATCCCTTGTACGATTGAATAAGCTTGTAAAGTCCCTTGTTGGGCAAAGTAGTTATCTTCTCGTTTATGCAATGAAATGGATAGTGTTTGCATAGCTTTGACATTTGTTATCCAATCTTTCGCATAATCTCTTCAAATACTTGGATGGAAAACCCTTTAGCACTATATGGGAAATATTTAGAGTTTAAAATAGAAAATCCTAAGTCTTTTGTTCCAATCTGAAGTGTTGTTGTTGTTTGTACTTGGTATTGCAAACTTATAAATCTGAAGCACTTGTGACTCATAAAATTGTGCATAGATCCACTGTGTTTCTGGTTAAAAGCTTAAGAAATTCACTGAGGAATTTTTAGGTTCGGGTATCTCTGTTTTTCTCCGGTAAAAATTTTTCTCGCATTTTGTCGATGGAACAACTGATTCGACTAACATGAAAAGTCAAATAAAGACGTTTATGGATAAGTTATCGATTTAGAAGATAGGATTGGTGAAGAGGTGCGCGAGTCCAAATAATTCTAACTTTAATGCAACTTTGATGAATTGTATCCAAGCCTTGAATGATCACGATCTCGAAATGCATCAATATCTCCAGTCGCGACTAGCTAAGAAGCATACTAATTAGGAAGACCAAATCAATGTTGCAAAGACCGTGTTCACCGTTTCGCTCGTTGAAATCGCCACGAGAAGAATGGTGGGAATGACTAATACCTTTCTTTGGTGGTGGTGGGAATTTTGTGAAGATGAAAGTCCCACGAGCCAAGAGCATTTCTTTGGTGCACGTGATGCTAAAGAGCCGGAGAAATATTTATGGGATATAAAAAAATAATTCAATGCCGCAATCTGTGGAAGATCATAAAGTTACTCTCATTAGCATGTACCTAGTAGGTGATGCTAAACTTTATTGGAGAACAAGGATAGATGACGACTTATCTTCGTCAGTCTCCGTGATCATGACTTGGCTTGACCATGGAAGAGGAACTTAAGAATTAGTTTTTGCACGGAGAGATTACGTAAGTTGAGACATCCGGGTACACCCCCGAGATTAGGTTAAGGATGAGACATACTTCTATTGTCAAAAGAAAGATTTGAAGATGAAGAAGAAGAATAACAAGAGATTGAATAACAGTCTGTTCTATTAGTATTGATAGTAAACAATGGTATAGCCATTGTTACTCTGCCTCCTATCTTATAAACAAACACCATCGAACTGATATTAAAACTCAACTGGTTGGTTTTTCAGTGTGTAATCAAACAGATGAGGTGTTGGTTCAGTGATCAATCAAGGAAGAATTAGAAATTAGAGATGATGAGGTGTTGTTGTTAATAAATATTCTAGAGTATTATGCGTGCGTATCTTCACTTATCCATCTCATTACTCTAGCTAGGATATACTGTATAACTCCAGTATAAGATATGTCATATTATGTATTATATTTGTTTCCTTCTCTATTTGTAATATCTCATGTATAAGAAGAGTATTGCTCTATTGTAAACAACACACAATCAATATTGAATACACTAGGGTTACCAAAATATACCACCAAAATTTTCGTAGGAAATTTGTATAGACAACTCAACACGACTATAATCCGAGAGTAGAAACTCAATCAGGTAAAGTGTTTAGAGTTATATTTCTCTCTCTCTCTCCCTTGTTGTTAGAACGTTTACAGAACTGAATGCGTGAACCTAACTACAAAGAGAGTTCTTGGACAGTACCTAAGACCAATATCCAAGGATCAATCAAGTCTTATCCAACAAACATGGTTGGACCTATCTATTGTGATTGATCAACGCACAACCTGTGATATTTCAATTATAAGGATAACCAATATATAATGCGGGAAAATAAATAACACAGACACCAGAAACTTTGTTAACGAGGAAACCAAAAATTGGGAAAAACTTGAGGACCTAGTCAGTTGAACACCAAACCGTATTAATCCTCTCCCGGACACTAGCATACTACCAATTACCTTCGGTCTAGAATGTAGTTGAGCCCGAACTAAGTTTCCCACTGATTCAGGTACAGTCACGCTCCCTACGCCTCTCGAATCCCAGCAGGACTCTGCGCAATTGATTCCGGCCTTTGACGGTCTCACACCAACTAACAGTTTCCTCAACTCAATTGAATACTTTAGACCAAATATTCCTCCCACGGATTAAGCCTATGATTGATTTCCTGAGTTACGATATAAACGGATGATCATATCAAACGAAAGATCCATGTGATGAAATCGATTGCAACTTAGAAGAATCGATTTGGAGATCAAAATAAATTGATAAGATTCTAATATTTAAATTGATTCGAGTCCGACTTCTATTTGGGGATCATGTGGATGGATTTTATAGTTATCCTGACTCCTAACTATCCTGTTAAGGGGTGTCTTGGAACTATTTATTTTATTTTATTTTTTGAAGCATGAGAAAAAAAAAACTAGCCTAGATAGCTATTACACGAGGGAGTTATTTAAAATAATCTGAGGTGGAGAAAAGATAGGATTACTCCGGTCCCAAATTTTTGTCGGAAAGTTTCCGCTTGGCTTCCATCCGCTACATAATTTGCCAGACTATCCGCTGCTCGATTTCCTTCCCTATAGTTGTGTTGTATATCATAGTGGAAAATTTGTCGCATTCTTAATTTGATTTCAGTAATCATTCTTATACCGCGGCGCTTCCACCACCGTTTTTATGAATCACATCATATTTTCTGAATATGTTTCAAAGATGGTTTTTGGCCATTGTCTTTACGTAGTTGTTATTGTTCCTCGAAGAGTTTCCACGTTTTGGCCATTAGAGTTTTCGTATACCAAAGGCTGCGCAAGAGCCATCACAGTTTGAGAATTTGAATTTCTCCAAATGAAATATGTTCCTACCATTCCTGGGTGTCCTCTAACAGCCCCATATATATGTGTTGATCTTTATCTAACTTTGGCTCCAGTCTGGTCCAACTTTCGCTGATATTGTTGTGGTTGCTCTTATATTGGTTGGAATATCCCTAGTTGGTGTTTCCCTAGGGATAGCTGGTGGTTCCCTAGGATCGATGAGATCCCCCACTAATTGGATAAGGTAGTATTAGGCAGCGTCAAGGTTTTGAGATTAAGGTAGTCTAACCATTTCGGATGCGATGGAAAATGAGCTGCCGGAAGTTAGGTATGATGGAGGCCATTGGTTTCCATTGAGGGCTGGCGGAAGAAGGGATGGGGGTATTTTCTTGGAAAATCGGCTGGTTTTGAAGAAATTTCTCACTGTATAATCTGGTGCAAATGGAGTTAAGCTGGTCGTGTACGTTCTAGGTTTTTTTTATGAGTATGTATTTATTTTGATGCCTACTTTTCCTTATGCCAAGACCTCTTTTTGATATCAGCTTGTTTAGCTTGTTCCATCCAAACGGGTGGAGGTTTTTGACTGAAAATTCATGGCCCCAGAAAAATTCTTAGCTATCTAATACATTTGTATGTCAAAATGGGTGGGGAAAACTTGTGTTTTCATAAGGTGGTTTTGATGTACGTAGGAGTTTTAATTAGTACTAAGCTTTCTGCTTGAGTAAGGCATTTGGTCATCCACCCTTGTGCCTAACGCACCAAACATTGAGAAAAATAGATCGAAAATATGACTTAAGGATCTCCCGTGTTTGAGATGAACTCACAGGTATAACGGAGGGGTCGATGAGGTTGGCATGTCAAAAAATTGTTTAATATCGTCAACCTAATGTTTTTGTAGTCCCGATTGTATATTTTCTTATATTGATTACCATATTTGAGGGAGCTGTACGATTGAAGAAGACTCTTCAGGTGTTTATTTCTTTCTTGGGATGCCTTTTAAGTGATGAGGAGGTCCGTATAAGTTAGATATAAAATAGGTGGATCTTTTTGAGAGATGCGCAACTCTCTTACAATATTTTGGGCTTCCATATTGCCTATATTCGTCAATAGAATCTGCTCAGATTATGGAAATGTGTAGCGCCCCCTAAGCTGGCAACTGACTAATCCAAGAGATTAACCAAAAATAAAGAGGCACTAAGAATCTAAATCATTTACTTAAACATTCAATTCTGAAATCTGCTACAAAAATTAACCCAAAAACTAGCCCCGCTCTGAAATACATATACAAGAACTCCTCTCAAATGATACATATTCAATAGTGAGTTGATTTACAAATGGAATACAAACACATAATAAATATAGCGGAAGTTAACTAACTAACTAACGTAAATAATTCTTCGAAGCTTTCATCGTCACATGCACATCCTGATCTGTCTCTGAAACTGAAAGTGGGAAAGGGTGAGAACATCATCCCTAGAAGGGGTGCCCCGTAGGAATAACAACTAGCTTTCAAGTAAACATTAACATGATTCGAAGACAATGCAGGTTTATCGAAAGTCGATAATACACGGAAAGACAATAAAACATAATATAGAAACTTCTTCAAAGACATCCATAAATAACAGTAAACATCCATGTATGAGATGTGTGTTGCCGCACATAAAGGAAGAGTAATATTGATGCCAATTCCACACCGATTAGGTAATACTGCGGTGTATCGCCCTAGCCATAGAATAAGATATAAAGGAAGATAATTTTGTCCATGTAATATTGCGGTGTATCGCCCTAGCCATAGAATACTGGATATTGTGTCGGCACACATCTCATACCACATGGAGCATACAAAGATATGCATGAATTTCACAACACCAAGATTGATTTGTAAAACAATAATGAAGACAAGAAATTTCGTTATCGATTCCCACCTCTTTTGATGACAAGCCTCGCCTACCTCGAGATCCACGATCCACTGGTTCATCCTTTAACCAATCGTTGTAATAGACTAACTGTTAATCATACAAGAACTCTAAGAATCTAGCCAAAAGGCTCACACAAGAATCAAACAAGTATTTCTAATGACTTTAGACTGATTCTATGCCCATTTAAGGTTCTACACCTTTTATTTATCTATCTTTAGCAAATCCAAGGTTTACTAATTCAATTAGTTTGGTTCTATAGTTTATTAGCTAAGTCTTACGAACATCTACAACTTTGTAGAAGAAGTCAAAGGCTAATTCAGACCACAAAGGTCCAATTCATCAATTATAGGGAAATCGGTCCTAAGCCCATTAGGTTCGAATCGACACGGCCCATTACTCTAAGGCCTGGTCCAACGAGTCAATCGACGGTCTCTAATGGTCGGGGGTCAAACTAACAGTCAACGTCAGTTCAAGGTCAAAGTCCAAGGTCAATGGTCAAAGAAACTAACTCGGTCAAGGTTCACCGAGTCAAATTCGGTAGTGTCTGGTCACCGAGTTAATTCACTCATATTTACTAAGTCGGACACATTGAATCGTCGGACATCCGGCGAACAACAAGGCTTAAGGCTAAAGCCATTGCACAGGCGGAGAGAACACTAATGCATTATCATAGTGCAATACATAACCTGGTAAGACTAGAGTGATGCAAACATTACAATTATACTAACAAACTCAATATAATTATACTAAACAACTCTGAGTTCCAATTACAATAAATAACTACGCCTACCTGCAATTGCAGCTTTTCCAAGCTTCTTCAAGAGAGATTCAACTCCATACTAAACTCAGATCAACTCTTGTAATTAACCAGAATTCTCAAAGCATTAACACCACTCTCATGAACTGCAATGCAATCCCAGTTCTAACTCTTTATAATGAACACCACCAGGTCATTCATACTCTTCATCTGCATCAATTCAATTCCATATCCTATACACACACTGCCTGCACTTTCATTTCTACCACCATCCACATTTCCAACTCCCAGTTCCCATTCCACACACACACTGGCTTAATCTCTCTGGCACCTACAACAGTTCATACACCCATTTCTGTGAAACTAAAACTCCATGAACTGCAACACCATCACCACTAACAACTTACAACTACAGCTCCACTAATACTTCCACCTCCCTGCACCATTCCAATTCATACTAACACATACACACATAATTGATTCAATCTCAGTTCTCTTACCACTTCCAACTCCATTCAGCAATTTCAATTACACAACAACACACCCTTATGAACATCAACACACAACCAGACTAATTCTCTAGCAATCAAGTTAACTTCAACTATATCTCATTACAACAATACATAACCATCATTCTTGACTAATATCTTCATCATTTTAGCCACTACTTCAACTCAATTTCACAAAGACAGTATAACAAAACCCCATAACATTATATAACTCAATCTCAACACAAACCCATCAATAAATAACCGCATCATATCGGTTTTCGAAATTCAAGGTTAAATTCAGAAATTCTAATTCAACTTACCATTTCCCCTGAATCATGAATTAACACCAATAGTAGCCATCACCTTCTTACTAACAGAGTCAAGCCCTAACCTTCATATAAAAATCCTCATCTCTATATGTTATTCTCTGAAGAACCCTAAATAATTCCCACAAATCTTATTTCTGCTTCAATTTTATTCACCATCGGTTCATCTCCTCGATTTCTTTTCTTCGACTTCATGAGTTCAATAAATCCCAGAACCACTGTTAAATTCTTCTGCTAAATCTTCTTTGAAAGTCTCATGAACCCTAATTCCTAAATTCTTCCCCAGAACAGCTCCAATATCTAATTGACTTCACCATGTTTCTAAATCAACCAAACCCAGTCCTCAAGCCTTCTTATATATCACTAATCCGTAGTTTAATTCGATTCTCTGAGAAACCTTAACTATCAATTTTAAACTATTCTTCAACTTTAATCTTTAATACAATTCAAACCCATCTCATAACAACATCCCATAACATCAATTTCATCTTCTAACTAATCTATGCGTTCTTCATACAAACCCTAACTATTCGATTTGCAGCAGCAACTCTACCCTCTTCATCCCGTGCTCCATCAACCAAAACATCATCACCAACAACTACACCTTGATCTCACAACTAAATTTCATCTCTCAAAACTCTCGGAATCGCCGGAGGCGAAGAGCAGAAGAATAACGAGAAAAGAGCGTAAGAAAAATAAGAACGAGAGGAAAGAAGAAGAAAGAAAAGAAATGAACTTATCTTTTCGGCCTGAGGTCGATAAGACCAAACCAAAACTGCTAAAGGCATCCGTCCAAACAATAAGGGCTACCAAGTCGGCTAATCATACTTATCCAATGAAACCTTCCTCGTCCGGTATCCGATTGACACGTTCGAGTATTCCATTCTGCGTAAATTTGCGGGATCTATCTAACGATACTAGTTTCGTATCTAAATCGTTGTTAGATTAATGTCTAAGAATTAACGTTCGTGTTAAACTAATCGAGTTATTAGCGGTTAATTCGTCACTTGACTAGTCTAATAGCGTTGACGTGCTTGAGGGTCCTTACAAAATGTAGGAAGAGAGATGACCTCCCTGTTTAATGCCTCTAGTAGGTAAAATTAAATGACATTCCCCTCCATCGATAGAGTCCTCACTTAGTCACTTCGATTATCCGCCAGTGTGGGGTTTTCGACGGGCATCGCTGCGGTCATCCAGAAGTAGCTTCCCGAGATCTCATACATCCCTGGATTACTCCCGCGCTTGAGCACGCTTGACTATATATTTTTATGATGAAAAGGCCTCGGTGTTAGAAAATGATAAACCATTACTTATATTTCATTCAGCCAACCACTGCCGAATATCGGGGTATTATAATACCACCACCTTAAATTGAGTCGTCTCGGCTCCGAATATATTCAAGCCACCCATATCTACAACGCTCCTTGCCCCTCATGAGACCAGTACCTAGCATAACCCGTTAAGCGTACTCTCCCGCCCTCGAAAGGTGATCTGTCGTCGGCTCTGATACCATTTGTAATGACCCGTCCCTCTATTGATATTGTCCCCACTTAGCCACTGCAGTTATCCAGTAGTGTGGGACTTTCAACGGGAATTGATGCGGTCATCCAACAACAGCTTCCCGGGAGATCACCCATCCCTAGATGACTCCTTCCCGAGTACGCTTAACTAGAGAGTTTTCTGGTAACTCTGGAGATAATTGTTCTTAAAAGTCATCCATGTTAGGAAAGGAAAAACCGTTACATATAGTTCATTCGGCCAACCACTTCCGAATATCGGGGTATTACAGTTGGGGTCATGTCACCGTGCGTGGTACCATTGATGTTGATTGACTAGGTAACTTCATGATACATAACATTATGTAATCAACAAATATGGTTGGAAATCCCATTTTGTGAAAGCTTTATTGATTAAGCCCCAATCTAGGCTATCATAGGCTTTTGAATGTCTAGTTTAATGTCTAATTATGGATCTTTGGTAATTGTAGAGGTTTTAATGCGATTGAATAGCTCCCCGCAATTGTTGCGTATTTTGTGTTGATCTTTGAGGGATGAAAGCACTTTGATATGTATTGATTAATAATGGTAGAAGAGGGTGTAACTATTTATTAGGATTAGGAAATCACTTTGTACATTACATTGAGAGGCTAATCCGTACGTATTGGGATGGCTTTGATGGATGGTCAATTATAGGGATGTGGTAATGTTGGTGTGATTCATGAAGGGATGAATGTTTATCTCTGTTAAAAAAAGCTGCACACCATGGCTACTAATTGATGATGAGTGGTTTCCCAAAAAAAACTTTAAGAACTTACTAATATATCCGTCAGGTCCAAGAGCACTTTCGGAAATAATGGAGAACGGGGAAGAGCTTGTTTGATTTTCAAGGGTAATCACCTCTTTCCGAGATTTTCGCACATCGTCTTGATATTATTCTCGAGAGTGATATTTCCAAAGATTTCCACATGTTTTATTGTGATATATATGGGTTGTGTATTAGTCAGTGAAGTGATCAAGGATGACTCGGATTACCTGATCTTTATCACTAACTCAGTTATTTTGTTGATCTTGCGATTCTTTTTTTTTATGGATGCGGTGGATGGTTGCTTTTGTGTGGAATAAAGTGGTATTGTTGTCTCCCGATTGAAGACATTGGATTCTGAATCATTTTTGTTAATATGTAGGGTGACATTGTAGAAAAGTTAAGTGATGGCTTCGAAGATGCTTTTCTTGGTTTATCCGGTGAGTCTAGCTCATCACGGTTGAATAGAATATTGATATTGCGCATTTGAATTTGAGCCGTCCATTTCTTGATTAGTTTTGGAAGGTTTCCAAAGGTTTCTTCGTTCAGTCTATCGAGAGATTGTCTGTCGTAATTAGCTTCGAGTTGTTGGTCCAGGTTTGGGTCATTCATTGATTATAAGATGTTTCGAAATTGTGGGTGAATTAGCCATTGATGGCCGAACTTGTAATTTTTTTTTCTCATTCATGTCGAGTTTTTCGGTATAAAGAAGGATTGGGGCATGATCGACGACGATTCTTGGAATTTGTACGACTGTATGAGGGTTGGCGGTACGCCAATACTGGGTAGTTATGGCTCGATCCAGTCTTTCCATGATGTTGTCATGACCTTGTTGGTTATTTGTCCATGTGTATATGGATCCCCACGTAATCCTATATCCATGAAGCCTATTTGATCTATCATTGTGAGGAAGTCCATATGTTACTTGCGTTCCTCATTTTTTTCGGATTGGTTAATCACTTCGTTGAATTCTCTTAATAATACCCAAGATGTTTCGTTCTTTGATGTCGGGAAATCCTCCCATAAGTTTTGTCTTGCATGCGGGTGTCGTGGGCGTATATGGCAGGTGCAGTCACGATTGAGTTGGATATGGAAGAGTGATGATGGCGTGGATGCAACTTTGGGATTGAAGCGGTACTAGAACATTGATGGTGGGTTTGTTTGTGAAATTCACGATTTCAAGGATTTATAATTCCATGGGATTAGAAATTCTGGGATTCATGTAAATTCTTCGTGTGTTTGGTAACTCATTTAAAATTCTTAGGATTCATAGAATTATCTTGTTTAAAGTCCATATAATGTTTGGTATTACCTTAGAATCTTAAAATTGCATATATATATGTATGAGATTTAAAGTTAAAAAAAAAAAAGTGGGTTTATAAAACATTGATAAGTTTCCCAACAAATGTTAGGGGTGAGGGGTCGGACTCCATACGGAGGATTTGCTAGAAAACTGATTCCCGTAAAAAACGTGATTATAGGGATTTAGACAACCAAACATTCTGGAGGAAACATAATTCCATCAAATCCCATAGGCCCATAATTCCACCTTTAAAATTCTACATCTAAACCCACCATGAGATTGTTTTTCCACACAAAACAGAGCCATCCTCATCTTATAATCTTTGGTACATTGGAATTGAAGAGATTGGGCAACTCTTGCCATATAGGATTTATTGACTAGGATATCGGATAAAAATAGGATGTTAAGCTTGTGTAGTGAGATCAGCCTCTTTATATGTCAAATTGTTATTGAGTTATTAATTCCTTTGACAATTCGAAGCCAGGATGCTCATTTTGGCTTGCCGATCCGAAAACAGGGAATTTGGCGATGAGGTTAAGTCTTACAAGGAAAGAATGAGAGTTAATGATGGATGAACTGAATGATAGTTAGGAGTGAGCATGGGCCGGTATGGACCGGTTTGCCTCATCCGCATCTAATCCATTGCACTACGGATTTTAAATTTAGCATCCACATCCAATTTGCATCCAATGGATGCACGGATTGGATGTGGATAATCCAATGGATTTGTAGTTAAAATTTATACTTAGTAAAGAAAATAAAGCTAACACAAATGACTCCTTATAAAACCTACAAATATAAAAATGCCATGTATAACACCCCAAGTAAACATCTTAAAAATTCATAAATGATACATAATATTTTCTAGAACTATATAAATGTCTTTAATTTAACGGATATATGGATGTCCAACGGATTTTCATGGTTACATCTGGACCCGATCCGTCATCCGTTGGATTTCAAAAATTCTATCCGCATCCAACCCATTAACGAAAGTCCGGGCATCCATCGCAAAAGAAGCGGTTGGTCGAGTTAAATCATGGATTACGGGCCAAATGCTCACCCATTGATAGTTAAAGATGGATGAACTTGAAAAAAAAATTGATTAGTTTGTGATCTGGGCTTGAACGAGGTCTTAAAATTGGGCTTGAGAAAACCGATATGATAACTGCTATTTATAGTACCGTAGGTAGGGGTGTGCAACGGACGGACGGTTGCGGATTAGGGGTCACCCGCAACCAAACCGTCAAAGTTGCGGATTTGGAAAATTGAACCGTGACCGGCCCAATCACCCGCGGATTTCACATCCGCGGATCCGCGGTAATGCGGACCGGATGGATTAACCATGATTTAGTCCAAAAAGAAAAGAAAAAAAATAAAAAAAATCAGAAACTAGAAATTTTAACACAAAAGATAATAGTACTGTTAACACAAAAGAGTATTGTGTTTTTCTTTACGAAAACAAAAAAGTACTAATTCTTACGACAACAGAAGGTAAACTATCAAATGCAACAAGTCTGGTGCCAAGCCAATGGAACTTCTGCTACCAAAAAAGAGTCCTTGGATTTGAGTACTAGTTCATTCAATCCATAATTGATATGTCAGGAATTTCCTTCAAGATTTCTTCCGCATCTGTAAAATGAAAAGGAGTTATAGACCAGGTGATCAACAAAACAAGAGAAACAAAATCAAAGGTGATGATTTTTGACAAGATAGGAAACCAGAGAAGAGTTCAACAAAAACCAATATCAAGTTCAGATTAAAAAAAAGACTTAAGTCACAAGCATCATGTATCCTCCAACTAACCACTTTAGGATGATACTAGGTAACGGACCCCTACCTAGTTTAGGATGGATGTGAATGTGTTCTGCACCCAAATGAAAAGATAGAATACAAATTTTATATGACGTAAAAGGAGCACAGAATATTTGCATTTCAGCACAAAGGTATTTGCGCATTTTACCTCTCCTCCATTTAATTACAAGTGAACTATGAAGTAGCCAACCCTCAACCAGTATTGTCGCCAAGACAACCCCCACCATGTGATTTTTTGTCACTTAACCTTCAGTCCATCACTTGTGGGTCTAGTTACCCTACCTTGACAGGCTAGAAAGATGACAATCAATTCCAAAACCCCAATGCAATCCATTGACTACTTACCTAAATAATCTCTATCCATTGTAAGATCTCATATAGTATAGAACCTA
The DNA here is from genome assembly GCA_023531295.1 of Papaver armeniacum. Classification (NCBI taxonomy): domain Eukaryota; kingdom Viridiplantae; phylum Streptophyta; class Magnoliopsida; order Ranunculales; family Papaveraceae; genus Papaver; species Papaver armeniacum. The sequence continues at coordinate 116,381 of JAJJWW010004809.1, forward strand.
CAGATGTTAAGACATTCAATCCCTAAAACAAGATCAATCTGCAATTTTCAATTTGATCAAACCCCTAAACAATCTCACCACTAAAATGATCCAAAAAAATTCCTAAATTCAATCATCTCCCACTAATTCCATCCAAACTAGTATGAGATTGACACAAAAATAACAACAACTAATCAATAAACCGTAGGAAAACAAAATTCAATCAAAACCCAGATGAAAATTAATCAAATTGAAGCAAACCCCATCCGAAAATTCAATCTTTTAAATTGGTAATCACTCGAATACATCAGGAACACTAAATTGATGAATTACCCAATAAGAAACAACAAAATCAACAAAAGAAAAATACTGGACAAGGAGTAATAATAAGAAAGGATTACCTCTAAGAACTGAATGAGAAGAAATGAATCCACCCTCTTTTTGTTTCTGTAGAATTCAAAGCTTTTTTCTGGTTTGATTAACGGTAAATTGACAGAAGGAGAAGATGAATCAACTCTCGTCAGGAGAAATCTTACAAAAATCCTACTTCAATTATCGTTTCCAGTAGGAATCATGGAAGAGAAACAGGAGGGTTTGATTTAGATTTCTGAGTTTCTCTCCGAATAAGAAGATTATATATAAAACTCAAAGTTCCAATATTATCCTTCGTAATTTTATTAAATTCTCTTACTATCCTACGGTGCGGGTGAATCCGCGGATTCACGGAACCAACCGCAACCAAACCGCTAAACCTTGCGGATTTGAAAACTCAACCGTGTCCGGCCCATAGACTACTGCGGATTGGTTTTTACCCGCAATTTGCGGACGGTTACGGGTGAAATCCGCGGTTTTGGTTTTTTTCTGCACACCCCTAACCGTAGGTAGAATTCTCAACTATAAGGTGAAAAGATTGACTGAACTGAATTGGTTGTTATCAGTTCTGCGAGAGAGCATAAGAAGACATAGTAGCAGCTGGAAGCAGTCATATTAGAAACCATATACCGGAAAGGGAAAGTAAAACAGGCCAATAAGAAATGCAGAAAGCAAATAGCAGGCGGATACCACAGCTATAGAAATTGCAGAAACAATTGAGATATATATAATCAGAGCAATAATGTAGCGCACAGAGAAAATATTTGAAGCCTAAAAGGTTAGCTTAAATCCAACCATACACAATTCTGCAAACTGCAACAAACAAGACCTTATAAACATTATAAGCATTATAAACACCTTATACAGACCTGGTGGCAGGCCTGATTTTACGCAACAGGCATTTCTTACGCAAACCAGCAGTTGATAAAGCCATAAACATTTTTACACGGATTGGATCACCCTCAAGATATTCTATGGCATCTAATTTGAATTCATCGTCTTGTACATCTGGAAGGCTATTGAGTACGTACAGCCATCCACTCTTCCAAATCTGGGACTGGGACTTGTTCACGAAAAGCATAACAATTCGATGATTCTCTTCCCATATCCACCCATCCTGCTGGTAGGTTGCTTTTGATAGCATGTTGAAGATCTTCAACACAGTCATAGTTACTAGTTTTAGATCCTTTAGGAATGAAGAATTTCATGGAAACAAGGTTCTCCACTTGAGCGTGCAGCTGATAATCTCCTGGTGTATCATTCATCTTAGTTTGAAAAATCCCAGGATAGGAGCGGGAGCATTTTACCACCTTGAGACATTTCTCCAGCAAATTGTAGAGTGTAAGACTTTCCCCATTAAACCAGTACAATAGCACCTGATCGGAGAGAGTCAGTATACGTGTAGGAGGTGTAACGGCACTAGTGCTGTCCAAGTAACAACAGAGGGGGGGCTGGCAGTAAACCTTCCTGATCCTTAATCTGAACATCAAAAATTTCCTCCCTGGTCCATACCTGCTTGACCTTGTCCTTCAATATATACATATGAACCTTGCAACAACAGCAACAATTGAGATTACTCTGATATCCACAGCGATGACCGCAGTGATCATTGGTGCTTACTATTGTCTTCTCAGAACGTGCAATACAAGGATACCCTTTAAACTCCACAAGATGATCAACTACTAGATATTTCCCCTCATTCATTGTTGTGGTCAGAGTAGATTCAGCCGGGAGCCGGATGAACTGAATCTTGTCATTGTGGAGGTCGAACGAGAGCAACATTTCAATGTTACGGTTATCACCAACCTCGCTAGTCGTCCTCCAAAGAAGATCACCCCCACTAAAGATGCCTGGTCTACTAAACGATCTCGAAAGTCTAGTTACCATCCGACTAGGAAAAGGTGAAGAACCAGCCCCAGGTGGCGGCAACATCTCATCCACTCTAGTACTCACATTCCTCCATGAACACGTTCCGAGTGTAAAGACCAAGAATCTCGTCATCGTCTTTCGGAGTAAAAATCATAACAACCATGACACAAGTAATTGTATTCCCCAGTTGGAGTAACATAACAAAGGACAAGTGATTGAGACCTGATGGGGTTAACCACAGCAATTAAACCCAATTCATCAGCATCTATAGTCGGTATTTTGGCACATGCTAAGCCATCACAATAACCTACTGGTTCAGATATTACTCCGGTTGTTAGACGATCCATAAATCTAAGCTCATTGTCTTCTAAACTAAAAAAATAAGCGTGATGAATGTCATCCCTACTAAATACACTAGTACGACCGTTGCCACGGTGGGAGGGCCGACCGAAAAAGAATCTGAACATGGGGTTCGTCATGATTACTTTCACCGTTTGAAAAGTGATACTTTCGCCCGTTTAGAAAAAGTGATACTTTCGCCGTTTCGGAAAAAAGTGATACTTTCGCATACTTTTTAAAACCTATAAAGCATCACTTTTTCCAAAGGCGCGAAAGTATCACTTTTTCCGAAACGAATGAAAGTATCACTTTTCCCTAGAAACGGAGCGAAAGTTTCACTTTTCCGAAGCGGGTTGTGAAAGTATCACTTTTCGAAACGGAAAATTAGTCGATCCATAAACCAAAATATGGTTGCATCATGTGTTATGCATCCTTTGTGGTGGTTTGCATAATGGCTATGCATTCAATTTTCGAAAATTGTGCCTAAAATTAAAGTATCATTTTTCTTGAAACGGAGGAGTACATCGTTCTATTAGTTGGAACGGAAATTAGTTGATGCATAAACCAAAATTTTGCTACATAAAGTATTATGTATCTTTTGTGGTGGTTTGCATAATGAATATACATTTAATTTTCTAAAATTGTCCTAAAATGATAAATACCTCCAAATTTTTAGAAAAAACTTTAAATTTGATATTGTTGTTTGTGCTCGTTGGATAGATTTTTTATTAGCTTTCCAACAAGATAAAATTTGTAAAATTCAAGGCACGGATTTTTAGATATGTTATATTAAAGTTTGCTTTCCAATTATACCCTAAAAAAATAGGATATATAAGGAGTTATAGTAATTGGGTAAAAGAGAGGATATTTTGGTTTTGGCGTGGACCATTCTCAATCTTTTTGTGGTAATTGATCACTTAGATTTACAAAAAAGTGGCCATATAAAGGACCTCCCTCGCTTCGCTCGGTCGGCCCAATTAAGGAGATTTATTTAAGATTAGACTTGTGTTGTTTTTGTTTTGAACATAATGAATTGCAGCAAATCGTTCATCTTGATAAGTTGAATTGTACCATAACTTACATACCAAACTGCATCTGGCTAGATCCCGAGCTGGTAATCTCGCCAACAATTCATCTGGAAGGCTTTGAATTTCCGCATCATCAATTTGTTATATAGCCGGGAATTGGAGAATCCGACTTCTAATTCTATGAATTTCAGAATAGAAATTTTGAATCCTTGTTCTGTTGTCTGAGTCTGTCCTTGTTATTGAGGAGACACAGAATAGAAAGCAAGAGGTAATTGTTCATGTGCCGCTACAATGACAGACTCAAGACACAGACTGGTCTTGAACTTGCTGTTAGACATGGCCCATGGGTGTCTTCCAGCATCTGACTCGCATTCTCTATCTGAGTCAATACTTAACTCGGTGTTAGACCGTTTCTTTTATAGTATTTATTTTTTTCTGACTCGTCTGGATCTAACTGATATCACCCGGTTTATTTGGATCTGACTCAGTATGTTTGTTTTTTCCTGACTCATCTGGATCTAACAAAATGAACCTGCACAATATTTAGCGAAAAATGGCATAAAAGAATGCACTTGAAGCTGACCCTTCTGCTCATGAGAAGGAGGAATCAAAACCAGGTCACTTTCCTCATAAGCTGGAAAAAACTCTATGGAATGATGATTCTGGTTGTCACACCCTCATTCACTCAGGTTACTTAAGTGCAGACTTGAACTGTCTGTTGCCTGTGTAATTTTTCTTTTTTGGAATTTTTTTTCACACAAACTTGTATGGCTATAAATGCGGCTGAGAGAGAGATTTAGAGTTTCTAGCTCAATATCTACAATAGATAAGAAACATACTGACAGCCATCCAAAGGTAATTACCAGCAGATTTGGACTTAAGTCGCCAGAGATATAAGCCGTCGAAACTGACTGCTTTGCAATTATGGGTAACTCACTCAACACAGCAACAATTAGCAAAACTATAAAATTTACTACATAGAGAGAAAGGGTTAGAGAATCCAATATGATGGTGACTGCTGAGAATAAAATCATCACACAAATGTTGCCATATCATCAGTTTTCGATAAATCGGAACTGCAGAAACACCACCTGGAGGCAAAAAAAGGTGTAACAAGAGAGAGGATGCTGACAAACGAATTCTGGATACTTTTGATGAACAAGTGAAATTCTGCGAATAATTACTTGCATTGAACTTGCTATTGAAAATGGCATAAATTACAAAAACAGTCTAATGTGTGAAAAAGGGGAGAAGATACAAAACAATGACATTACCCATTTTAAGATAATTTCACCTAATTCATCGCCGTCCTTTGGATTTACTGTCGAAGTGATGAGCCTTCTTCTTCTTCTTACGGATCAACACTGTTGGACCACCACCTTCTCTGAAAGGCATACCCATAAGAGCAAGCAACCTTTGTGCTTCTTTATCTGTTTTAGCGGTGGTGGTGATGCAGACATCCATACCTCGACCCCTGCCAAGGGCATCATATACTATCTCTGGAAACACACTCTGTTCACGCATTCCGATACTGTAGTTTCCGTGTCCATCGAAACTGTTGGGGTTTACACCTTGGAAATCCCTTGTTCTAGGAAGACCCAAGTTAACAAGTCGATCCAAGAAAGAGTACATCATCTGCACAGTTCAATAAATATTTGTAAGGTGACAATTTTACATGTGTTAGGAAAGCTAATATCTACAGTGGATGTCAATAAAGCCGACAACCTATCGAACAAGCAGTTCAGGAGATGCATTACAAGCAACTATCTACCAGCTTATAATTTTAAATGTAAAACATTAGAGAAACAAACAAAAAGAAGCAACTCAAACTGAACTACGAAAAAGGGCCCCAAAAACATAAAAAGAATCGAACTATTTCTCTTGCTAGTTACGTATTGGCAACTCTTAACTAGTTCTGCCTCGTCAAGAAGAAAGCAACCGAAGTTGACTTAGCACAAGGGGAACTTTCTAATGGTCTTGGTTCGGAGTTCTTATTGCTGAGCTTAAAACAGGTGAACAACAAAAACAATAATTAATATTACAAGTAATGGGAAAGCTGCATCTATTGCATCTTTAGACATCTAAACTGAAGGTTTCACTACAGCAGACCATTTATCAAAGAAGCAACCCACCAAACAAGCAGATGCAGGGGATACATTACAAGCAACTACATTGTCAACACTTTAAGCTAAAGGATTTACAAAATTCACCAACTTCTGATTCTAAATGCAAGACATCGGAGAAACAAATGCAAAGAAGTGACTCGATCTAAACCAAGAAAAGGGAAACTCCAAAAACATAAAAAGAAACGAACTCTTTCTCTAGCTGGTAAAGGAAATAACTAAGAAGAAGCAACTGAAATTGACTCAGAACAATGGGAACTTTCTAACGGTCGCGGTTAGGAGTTTCCACTCAGCGAACAACTAACACTAGACTCTTACTCAAATCAAACACCATTTGCCGAGTGACTCATGTAAGGACATGTTGCCATGGCTGCTAATAGGGGTACCAGTTTCTGGGAGGGTACCAAATCTCATATAAGACAGAGCACTTTTAGTTTGTCCTATATGGAATTTGGTACCCTCCCCCAAAAAACTGGTGCCCCTATTAGCAATGTTGCGTGTTGGACGAATTCTAAACAAGCATTATACGACCTAAAAGCATTCCACAGAAGCATTATACAACCTAAATAACATTCCATAGCTTCTAGCTAGAAATTCAGCATAGGGTAAAAAAGAACTCACATTTCCTCTAAGAAGGAGTACATCATTTGTACATCACAATCAATATTAGTCAGATGACAATTTTACATGTATTGGGAAAGTTAATATCCACCGTGGATGTCAATAAAGCCGGTTATTTTTCAAAGAAACAACCTACCAAAATAAGCAGTGCAGGAGATGCATTACAAGCAACTACAAGGTGAACACTTTAAGCTAAAGGATTTACACAATTTACCAGCTTATAATTATAAATGTAAAACATTAGAGAAACAAATAAAAAGTAGTAACTCGAACTAAACTAAGAAAAGGGGGAACTCCAAAAACATAAAAAGGAACAAACACAAACTATTTCTCAGGCTGGTTATGTATTGGCAACTCTATCTAGTTTTCCCTCGGCAAGAAGAAAGCAAGCAAAGTTGACTCAGTACAGGGGGAACTTTCTACTGGTCTTAGTTCGGAGTTTTTATTGCTGAACTTAAAATATGTGAACAACAAAAATAAAATTACATGTAATGGGGAAGCTATATCTATTACATCTTTTAGACATGTAAACTGTGGGTTTCATTACAGCGGGACCATTTTTCAAAGAAGCAACCCAACAAACAAGTAGATACAGGGCATTACAAGTAACTACATTGTCAACGCTTTAAGCTAAAGAATTTACAAAATTCACCAACTTATGATTCTAAATGCAAGAGACTGCAGAAACAGATGCAAGAAATACCTCAATCTAAACCAAGCAAAAAACATAAAAAGAAACGAACTCTTTCTCTAGCTGATAAATAAAATAACTGCAACTCAACCCGATTTAGTTTTCCCTTAGCAAGAAGAAAGCAACCAAAGTTGGCTCAGCACAATGGGAACGTTATAACGGATGAACTTTCTAACGGACACTGTTAGGAGTTACCGCAGAACTGTGAACTTTCTAATGGCCGCTGTTAGGAGTTTCGACTGCAGAACCCAAAAACATGTGAACCACCAACAGTAGCCTCTTCCTCAAATCTAAAACCATTTGCTGAATAACTCAAGTAGGACATGTTGGATGAGTTCTGAACAAGCATTATACAACCTAAATAACATTCCAGAGCTTCTAGCTACAAATTCAGCAAATCATCGACATGAAAGCAAAAGGGCATATGGTAAAAAGAACTCACATTTCCTCTAAGTGTAACAGCAAGTACAAGGGGAACTTTCTAAATGGTCTTGGTTCAGATTTTTACTGCTGAATTTAAACATTTGAACAACAAAATAGATTATGTAATGGGGAAGCTATATCTATTACATCGCTTAAACATGTAACTGTAGGTTTCATTACAACTGACCATTTTTCAAAGAAACAACCTTATAAACAAGCAAATGCAGGAGATGCACTACAAGCAACTAATTTTGAACGCTTTAAGCCAAAGGATTTTCACAATTCACCAACTTATTATTCTGAATGCAAGACATCAGAGAAACAGATGCAAAGTAGTAACACAATCTAAACCAAGAAAAAAGGAAAATTCCCAAAAACATCTTTTAGTTTTCCCTCAGCAAGAAGAAAGCAACCAAAGTTGACTCAGCACAATGGGAACTTTCTAATTGCCGCGGTTAGGAATTTCCACTCAGTGAACAACTAATACTAGACTCTTACTCAAATCAAAAACCATTTGCTGAATGACTCAAGTAAGGAATTATACAACCTAAATAGCATTCCACAGCCTCTTAACTATAAATCCAACAAATTTTCGACATGAAAGCAAAAGCATTATACAACCCAAATAGCATTTCATAGAGCTACAAATTCAGCATAGGGTAAAGAAGAACTCACATTTCCTCTAAGTGTAACAGCGAGTCCAATAGGTTGACCTTCCCTAAGCTTAAAAGTAGCAATAGACACTCTAGCTCTCGTCTTCACTGGCCTCTGCCCAGTAATGGTTGCCAAATCCTTCATTGCAGCATCTAATCCTTTAGCATTTTGTGCAGCTTCTCCAATTCCACAATTCACCACTATCTTCTCAATCTTGGGTACCTACATTTCACAAACAACAACACAAACAACCATAAAAAGACAAATAAAAAAAAAAAACAATTCACCCCAAGAACCCTAGAATTACAATAAAGAGGGAAATTGCAGCCAATTACCTCAAGTAAGTTAGTGTAAGAGAATTCTTCTTTGAGAATAGGAACAATTTTCTCAAGATAAGATGTTTTGAGACGACTAGTCTTCTCATTCTCTGATCTGTCTACTAATACAATACCTGATTCACTTTCAGAAGCTTTCACTACTAACCCTCTTCTTCCATTCTGTCTAATTTTAGGGAATGAAACTCTTGAAGATGATGATGATGAAGTTACAAGTGAGCTGCCATGGAAGGATGAAGAACATGAAGGTGGTAATGTCAGGGTAGAAGAAGCCATTAGAGAGACTCTGGGGGAGAAGAAGAAGAAAAGGATAAGCTTTTTGATTTTCAGAATTTTGAGTTCATTTTTCAAGTAAGGTTTTTGAGGATTTTTGTTTTACTGTTTTGCCCTTAATTGTTGCTTTGAATTACTCGTTTGGGTGAATGTGGTGTTTGTTTGATGTAGAAGAAGGTGGTTGTGGTTGTAAATGTTTCTTGTTGATGAGGGTAAATTTGGTGTTGTTGTTTCGTTTGGTTTGTAATTGGATAAGGGGATTGTTTTGTTTTGTTGGATTCTTGGAACCGTAGAGAAGGGAAAAAAGAAAACTTGCATCCTTGCTAAAAGTTGCTTCTGATAGAGTATCCAAACAGGCTATAAATGGGTGTTAGATTTACCATGAAAAGTTGAAAAGTCGATAGTTAGTTTCACCATGTAATTTTGGGATAATTTATTGTTTAGATACACTTTGAAAAGTTAATTTTCTTTTTCGGAATATTGGAATGAGTTCTCTTTCTGGAGCAATTTGATATCCATACTTGCTATGAATCCCGACTTTGAGGTGTGATTTTGAGTGACGTCCTCACAAAATAACTAACCCATATACAAGAGAAATTTCTTTTTTTTTTGAACCCATAATTGGGAAATACTCTCACAAATTGAGGGATACTCACGGTTATATGGGGATGAATTTTGGCTAAGGGGTATTTTTCTTTTGAGATGAAATGTCAGTACTGCCTTTACCCTAAATAAAAACTAAAAACCTAAATCATTTGGTATCCCCCTTCTTCAACTGTCGACTGCCAAAGAACATTTTCAGAATTATTAAGGAGAATGTATGTTTTTTTTAGAATCAATGATTTATATGACTAAGATCCTCTTAATTAGATTCTAAAATGTTTTTTACATGCTTGTAGATTTGGGAAACAAAAAAGATATGCTTCTCGTACAACTAGAGCAGACACAAGCAAACAGGTGAAAGGCAGATTTGTTAAAGCCGGTGAAGTTTACGACTACGATCCTCAAGAGAGTATTGAAAGCAATTTTGTTCGATACGATATGATGGGGTATATGAGATTGGTTTCTACACACCGATTTGGGAACACTACAAATGATTTCATACAAACACCTATACAAGATCCCGCTGGAAGTACTTTTGTAATTAGATACAAACATATAACTAGTTACAATCGGCACTGAAAGAAGTTCGAAGGGAATACTGACTGGTATAGTTGGTATTGATTTTTTGATGAAACTAATACCGACTGTGCTAGTAGGCATAACTTATAGGTTGAATGCAGTACCGACTGTGTTAGTCGGAATTGTTGGTCGTTTCATTATATATGCTGACAGTCTGTGTGGCAGTGAATTATCAACATGTGTTTGAGCTACAAAGTGCATTATCGCGTCGACCTCTTCTGATACCAATAAATGGTTTACGATTTTGAAGGGAGAAGTTTCTTTGAAAACATAAATTTTGTTTAGTTTCACATGTGAAATTTGTTTTGTTTCACATGTATTAGTTAAATATGTGAAGTTTGCTATGTAACACAATCCACACGAAATTCAAAAATGATACGGAAAATTGACAAATAAATCATATGATTAAAGATATTTAAACGAGTGGTGCAAAAAAAAAAAAAAAAACCATCACACCTGCTAAAAGTAAGAGGATTTTCCAAATTAGTTAAAAGAATCTATTTGTCTTAAACTTTAATGTACGATATGACCTAATATTATATATATATATATATATATATATATACTATTGTGAATTATTCTTATATGGAGGTACGTTCCTTAAGATAGGACTGGAAAAAAATATGACTTATTCCAATATGGAGTTTATTCTTAAATATAACTGGCCCAAATAGGAACCAACGATTTTTATTCTTATATGGGGGTTATTCCTATGGAGTATTCTTATACAGAGGTTCACTGTAGGAGAGAGTAAAACTTAAAAAATAAATAAATTATTATAACATCTTCACCATTGATATTGTTTTCCACAGAAAGTCAAGTCATTGTAAAATACTCGTAAGTCAAATATTATCAAACAGTACCCTGTACAAAATAAAGTAAAACACGACAAGAGGAATTAAAGAAAAAATTATATATATTCCATTAATCAACGCTGGATGACATTATAATACTGGTAACTTTGCGGAAGTCGGTCCGGCCATTATTATTATCATGTTCATAATATAAAACGTACTGATCAAATGAAACAGGCTTTCTTATCAAATCCAATTCGTTCATTCGTTAAATCATGTACGATCTTGATATTTCTTTTATTTACTATTCCAATAATGGATCGGCCATTCTTGGATTCCCTTAGCGCCAAACAATAAATATTTGTTTGTTTACGAGAGACCTTAGTCATAACGTTATCGAACCCCAACTCAAGCTTAAAATATGATTCATCACCGTAGTTTCTTCTTCGGCTTTTTCCATCATCTTCTTCTTAAGGGCTCTCAACTTTTCTAAAATAAAAGTTGAGGCTGTGAAATTCAATCAGATGTGGATCCGGATGCATAAAGTTGCTCAAATCATAACATGTTAATAAGCTTTTCACTAGCGGAGAAGGAACCCAGCCAGATAGACCACTGGTCATTTCCTTAAATTCTTTAGTGACTACACTGTATGCCTCAGCTATCAACTTTGTAATCGCGGTGCCGTTGTCCAGAAATATACCTCCACTTTCCCCGGACTTAGAAATATGAAAGACTGACTCTTTTGTGCCCCCTATGATTCACCTGAACTGATGCTTATGCAACAAATTAAAAAATAACTTCAATTGAAGGGTAACAACTCACTTCTAAGATGTCTTTCCTTTGGTTTTCATTCAACTGCTTAAAGATTACTCAAAAGATAAAACAAAATCAGAAAATGCATAATTTATATAGGCATAAAATTGAAATAAAGAATGGAAACTCAAAATATAGAAGACTAGAGTATGAATTAACCATGAGTTCGCTAAACCAGTAGCAGTACAGTCTGTGAGAGCACAAAATGCTTTTTTCAATAAAAAGTCGCCATCCATCTTATCTATCAAAAAACTATCTATACCATTTTCTCTTCTTTTTTTTTCAACTCCGCGATTCCATCGTTTTCTCACTCAGCAGAAGAGGTGAAAAGGCAAAAGAAAAAGAAGAAAAACAAGTCAGGGGTTAATTTTGTGTTATCATATTTCGGTTTCGCACATTTACATACTTAATAGACTATATATATATACGGCTCTGAACGATATTGAAAAAATCAGTTTTTTTTTTTTTTTTTTTTTTTTTTTTTTTTTTTTTTTTTGAAAGCAGTTCCATTGTATCTGCAGTACCCTTTCGTTTCAAGTTGCAAAACATGCTTAAATTATACGATGGTGAAGGAGTTGTTGTATAATGAAACTATTCCAGATGTACGTTCATTAACACTACAATATATAACAAAAACATTTTTTTACAAATTGTAAACTTTTCAACGGATGCATTACTAATTAATATCAGACATATTAAATCGACGATACACAACAATTCATCTATTATGAGAGTTTACACCTTTAAGGAACACCAGGTATGGGTTCGAGTTTTTGCAACATATGATTCCTTCTTAATCCTGAAAGTCAATATAAAATCCCTAATATTTTTTAAATTTGTTGTCTCTTTATTTTGCTATGTAATTGGTTTGAGCTGCAGGGAGACCAAAGCTTCGAAAATGTTCTTAGGTATTCTTCCATTCTCTTTTCTTACTTTTTTTTTTTAATTTAATCTTTAAGTTTTATGTTAAGATTAATTTCGATTGATTAATGGGTTTGTTTTTCTTCTATTTGGCAGTCAAAAGAAGATAAGAAGGATAATACTCTTGAACCGACCATTTTTTTTTCTTCAAGAAACAAACTTGGTAAACTGATTTCTGCTTTAATTTATTATTGTCGTAGTAGATTTCTTGTTTGTTAGGGTTTGTAGAAGTTAGGTTTTAGGATGCATGTTTAACGTTTCTCATCTTTTTTTATTGAATTTAAGGTAAACCCCTAATTAATATATTTGTAGTATATCTTGAAATTTTCTGGTTATGTTTTGTTTTGTTTTAATATGACTTTTTGTCTTTATATCCTTATCTTAGATGTTAATTGGATCTATATCTGTTAAGAGGGAGGATCCCCTCACACTCTTATTTTCACATTATCTCACACGTTGGGAGATATTTTCTTAATTAAAATCAAACGGTAACATATTTGAAGCTAATATTTTTGGGGATACGCTTGTCTTACAAATCTCTACATACCCACAAAAAAAGAGCTTATTATGAAATACCAAACTTCACCATCTACCAATCTTAATTTATCGGTAGAAAATTAGTCGGTTTTCGATGGTCAAATTTTAAAGTAGTAGATAGTGGAGTTACATTTCGGAACGATCTCATTCTTTGTGGGTATGTAGATCTTTGTAAGACGAAAATATTCCCAAAATATTAGCTTCAAATATATTACCATTTAATTTTGATTAAGAAAAATATCTTCAAATATGAGATAGCATGAAAATAACAATGTGAGTGAATTTTCCCTCATCTATTAATACCTTTAGAATATATATTTTATTAGTATGAATCTGTTTGTATTTGTCATGATCACATTTTACATGCTTGAATGCTCTTGGTTGGCGGGTGGTATTGGAAGTTTTTTTCCTGAATTTCTCCATCTTCATCATATTTATATTAAAATTATTATAAGTTACTATGAAATAAATTATGTAGGAGAGAGTAAAACTTAACAAATAAATATATATATATAATTCTGATAAGTGGCTGAAGTAGTAAATCACGTATCATAGAGCACTATTTTTTATCATTTAATATTTTGATTATTTTATTTTTTCAAAGCATTTTTGATAAATGTTTAAAGAGATTGAACGAACAAACATAATAAATTACAAATTTAAGAGCTTAAAATAAAAATCTTGGCCCATTCTCATTCTTTTAATTTATTGTAGTATATAATATTGTTCATTGTATATTACAAATTGTTGATAAAAAGTTTCAGAAAAAGAGTTGCCTTAGCATAGAATGTAGTTTCATTAAAATGAGCTTGGATATTCTTTACCATTTGAATTTGAATTTTCAAGAAGTAACAACCTCATTCGCAGCATATATTTGTCGTGCTTACTACTAAAATGCCTCGTAAGTTAGATAGTAAAGATATAACTTCACCCTAAAAACTTAAAGGATAAAAATGGTTATCCAAGGGTGTGAACCCAACAAGATGCATCGGTGGCCTAGGATTAAAGCGTGGATAAAACAATGAAACATTAGGGTTTTGTGGAAAATAAAGCGAGACAACCAACCATTGTAATAACCATTTCTAATTATTCGTGTAACGTCATAAAAAAAAATCGTTTGCCTCTAATCTGCAAAAATAATGAATAAAATTTAGTCAACACAAGATAAAGAGTGTTGTTTTACATACTAAAAAGTATAACTACCAATATTGCTTTAGATGTGGCATCATGTAAATTTTTCTTTGGGATAATTCCATTAAGATGATTTAGCTTGGTGTACCTAAAATTTTTATACACCATGAAAATATGTAATCGTAAAATAAAACAATGGTCAAGGAAAATGAAATTACTTACAAGTATTCTGCAAGAGTTGCAATCAATCAAGTCAAAAGATTTTTATTTATAAAGGTACAATTCAAACACCATTTTTTCTTCTTCTGCATTTTCTTGGAAACATACCGATATAAAAGAGGTATCCATTATCTAATTATGTTTTATTTGGTGTTTAATTTGTTTCTTACCACCTGTATGTCTACTTTCGTTCATGTCATTGTTATTCTCCTTTTTATTGAGCGAAAGTGAACGACTCTTCGATGTTTTGGTTTAAACCTCTCAAATTTGGGTTCTGGCAACCCGAGGAGACTAACCCCTTTATCCTTCAGGATTTTTCTTATAAAAAAAGGTAATAACCCGGAAAAAAAGTACTTTTTGACGCTTCATTGTTCGACTACATCTCGATAGTAAGAGAAATATAATTCAGAATTACAAGGACACTATGTTTATACTCAAATCTCTACACTCATAACTCTTTCACGCACACACGTGTGCTTGGTACACTTACATGGATGATCCTAACTTTCCTTACATCATTCTCAATCACTCATACAAGACAAACTCAACCACATACTGCGAAGTATAAGTTTTATGTAAAGAAGTTTGAACAGTAGAAATATTTGCAGCAGGATCTGATTGTTGGTTTATAACCAATAGGTATACATAGATACCAGCCCAGACATATCATAAACAGAGATAACAATTTATACATAAACAGTTGGTATAGTAGTATGTAAGGAGTAGACAATCCAGAAATAGGTTAAATATAGTAAAATGACGAGGGTACCGAGTACAACACAATCTTTTCGTATCAACATATTACGGACACACCTTGTATAATCTTACAGAAACAATAACCACCAAAATATTACTTCAACAAGATGTTAACTTGGTAAATATTTTTAGTTCGAAACTGAACACAACTATAGGATCAATTACCGAGTGGATTAACCTATGAATATGATTACTTAATTATAATAAAAATTATAATACAGAAAAATAAGTAATCACACGACATATAAAATTTTGTTCACGAGGAAAACTGCCTGGAAGAAAAACTCTGGAACCTACTCCAGTATGAATATTCTCAGAATAAAGTCGTTGTACAAATTGACTACCCACAACTTGGTATACTTGAGACCAAGTAAACTACCCTTAGTTACTCAGTTCATTCAGTATTCATGCGCCTACAACCAATCTGGTATACGTACGTGAATCCCAAGACAAAGTTCACTATCTTGAGTTGTTACACATGTTGTGAAGACTTCAGCTCTCAACTTCTTTGGATCGTAAACCGAAACAAGAAGGGACTAAATATATTTTAGTAACCGACTCACTTATCAATTTTTCAAATCCGGCAATGATCAGAGATGAAGTAGAATATAAAGGATCTCCTGTTTAATTAATATAAACTCCTTTAGTCAAAGATTAAATCGAGACAAAGATTATAAAAATTATCTATTTGGTTCACTCAAAAAGTAACTCTACAAAGAGAAGCAACTAGACAGTTTGTTCGATCTTTACAACAAGTTTACCATTTCTGATTATCTGTGCATGCCGTTAACAAAATCTTTCCCCCTGGTCCACGAAATGATGCATAAAATTCAGTCAAAACAAGATAAAGTAAAGAATATTGTTCTACATATTAGAAAGTAACAACCAATATCACCTTAAATGCGACATCATGTAAATTTTTTAATTAGGATGATTCCACTAAAATGATTTGGCTAGATACATTCAGTTGTCACGTACTAGACACGTAAAGCGTAAAATAAAACATCGATCCAAGAAATCAAACTTACTTATAAATGCCGGACGTGGAACTCTGCAACAATACAACTAATCCATTCATAAGATTTCTGTTTATAAATCTTCATTTATAACACCGATTATTGTTATCGGTTTTTTCTTCAAAATATATCGACATAAAAGAGGTATCCATCATCTAATTTTTTTTTTTTTTTTGGAGTTAAACTCCTCCATTGTCGCCTGTTAGTTAATCTTTGTAATCTTGTTACTAATTGAAAGAAATAGGAGAACTATCAAAGGATGGACTTGATAAGACTTTTAAAGCAAGATCCTTATGCCCTATTCCTAATCCAAATAGCAGGGGGAATTCATTTCTTTGCCAAGAGATTTTTCGGTAGAAAGCTCGGTTGGGTAGCATCTCCGAATTTTATCTTGGGCGATAAGTGTTAGGAATTCTATTCACTTAAACTTCTCTTACGCTCTGCTTTGGTGAGAGACTACTTAGAAGTTTTTTCTTTTTTTCTTGAATGAGATTAGTTAAGTTTCGTACTTTTATTCTTCTTTTCTACTTCTAGTAGATCTTCTATACTCTGTTCTCTAATAAAATCTCCTCGCTCACTCAAAAAGTAATTTTATTACTCAGTGGCCAAAAGGAAACAACTCTTTGTTATTTTCGTGTAAATCTCCGGTTCGACTTCAACCAACTATTGGGGCTTATTCATTAGCTCCCTGGGCCTTTGTTTATGAAAACAAAACAGAGACTCTGTCGTGGTAAAATGTTAGATTTGATAATCACTCGACAATATAGCAAAGCTACTTATGGTGATGTAAGTTTACTAAAAAAAGGTACTGAAATGCGTATAAAACAAACTAGGAATTTGGAATTTGGAATGCGTATCAAAAGGTACTGAAAGTTCACTATCTTATATGGAATTTGGAACCCTCCAAATAAGTAACTATGTTGATAATAGTTTTGGTACCACTTCGTTATTGTGGTGTGGTACCACATGGGATGAGGCTAGTATTGATTGGTTCCTCCTATGTTTTTCCCCATTGGTGGTGACTAAATTCATTATTCCATTAATTAAATTAAATTAAAATTAATTAAATTATTCTTCTATTAAAATTGAAATTACTATTTAGAAGAAGAAGAAGACTCTTTCTGAGTTTTTCGTTTCCTATTCTTATTGACAAAAACAAAATCTATTTTTCTCCATCAATTCCTGAATTCTCATTTCTCAGCGCTAATTTTGAATTTTCCATTTCGATCGCGATACGATTATCATTGTACTTCATCATCATCATCATCAGAAGAGGATTGTGTGTGAAATCTGAACCCTAAATTCTCAATTTTAGGGTTTCTTTTGGGTTCGAGATGATTCGATCTTGATATCTTCATCTGAAGAAATTGTTAATCTGTGTGTTTGTATTTCTGTATTTGAAGAATTTTGATTCATTCATCAGTGTTGGAATGGGTTCTTGAGGCCAATTTTGAAGCTGGAAACCGTATTGGTTGATAGATTTTGATCAGATGAGCTGGTTTCTGAGTTAGGGTTTGTGTTTTTTGTGAATCGAATTGAAGTTTTGAGATATAGAGACTTGGAATTCACTGGTTTTTGAGGATTCATTGTGCACCGAGGAGGAGGGATTGGAAGGATTTTCTGAGCTTATTTTTGAACTCTAGAGGGAAGTTAGTATCAGATTTGTTGTTGATTGGTTGGTAGTTTGAGATTTTGGAGATTATTGAAATGCTGCTTCTGCTTAGCAGTAGTGGGTGTGTATAATTCATTTTCGAATAGTTTCGTCTATTGCTTTCTTGTGTTCATTGAGGTAATTCAAGTGAGTTCTCGTGTTGAATCACAAGATGAGTGTGGAAAATGAAGATCAGTGCTTGGTTTCAGAGAAAGCTCCAAGGTAACTACTACCTTACTCTTTAATCTTTATTGATTGATTGTTGACTATCTGTTGCTTAGTTTGAGTAATGACTTGATATCTTAATGGGACATACAGGAAGAAGCCACTGATTTCATATTCAAGAGAATTCCTGTTATCTCTAAGTGAATTGGAGGTTTGCAAAAAGTTACCTAAAGGATTCGACCAGGCTATCCTACGGTATTGCTACTGGTCCTCTTTGTTTGATTACTTTCTGTTGGTGTTCTTGATTACTAAGTGAGCGTTGTTGTAATATTTGCTTGTGCTGTTATTCTACTGATTATGGGGATGCTTTTGTATTATGGATCAGTGATTTTGAAGATTTTTCGAATAGTGCACCGGAGTGGCAGAGGCCTCCTGGTAGTTTTAGTTCCCAGAATTTTAGACGTGGTGAGTACGAATCATCTCCACCCACTAGAGGTGAGTCAAATAACTATTCACGAGGTGGGAGATGGGAAACTCGGTCTTCTGGGTCAAATGATAGAGATGTGGATTCTCAGTCTGACAAGGATTCAGGTACCTGCTGTTTGGCATTTCAAACCTGTGTTATTTTTAGTCGGATCATTTTTGGTGGACAGATGGGAATTTGGACCTTTAAGTTTTAACGTTTCCTATGTTTCGACCATCATGTAGATTCTGGAAGGCGCTTTGGCAATCAACCTCGGCGTCCTTGGCAAAATCCCGAGCATGATGGGCTTTTGGGTAGTGGTGCATTTCCAAGGCCATCTGGGTTTACAGCCGGGGCTTCAGCTCCCAAGGGTCGAGGAAATGGTACCTATCAACTGAGTAAGACCAATGAGCCATATCATCCACCACGTCCTTACAAGGTTTGTATATACATCCTACCTGCTTCTATAGATGTATGAACCACTACTCGTGTCCTACTGTCGGTCTAGCAATAACTATGTGATGATATTATAATTGCTGAACTTCGATTGGAATGCCAGGCATACTGTGGACTTGCATATATCATGTAAAGGCCTAATATTAATTTCAATGTTCAATTATCCATCAGTCATCACTGTCCATTTTAATGTCCTTAGTATGCCTTCGTTCATCTACCTGGTAGTTGAATAAAATTAATTTGGTAATATCCAAATGGCTGAATCAACTTAACATTTCCATCCAACAAAATTGTGGTTCTCACGGTAATCTCGCAAAATGGATTATTTTTTGTCTGGGGTGCTAATAATTTTCCACTAGTTTACATACCTCACTGCGTCTTATTCTTTCAGTTTGTTTATATCCATTCTGTATTCAAAATGTTTCTAGATTATAATCTGGGATGCGATGGATGACACAAGCTCTATATACTAGACGACAAATGAGTTTGCGGTGTCAAGAAATATGTGGGTATCTAGGGGATTGTCAGCTGTTCTTTTTTCTTCTTGTAACCTGCCTGGAGTTAGGAATCTTGAAACAGCTAGTACACATCCTTAGGAAATATCAAATAAAAAATTGTATAAGATTTCCAAACCATGATATTTCTGAAGAAGTATTATGCTCGTTAACTTTCTTCACATACTTTATGTCTTTTTTTGTTATTTCTTGTTAGTATATTTATCTGTTTCTCGGAAAGACCCGGTTCACTTTAACTGTTCCATCTGTATTAAACCTTACAAGTATTTTAGCATATCCATAAGGTGAGTTTACTTTCTAGAAACCCTATTCCACTTCAAGCAATGCTCTTTTGTTGTTTAATTTTGGATTTATGTCATATCAAAGAAAATTTGCTTAGAAGTTCTGTTGTGATAGGTCTTTCAACTTTGTTGTTTGTCATTTCAGGCAGTTCATCATGCACGGCGAGAATTTACTGACTCAATTAATGATGAAACTTTTGGTTCATCAGAAGATTCTGGGCAAGATAGAGAAGAAGAGGAGAGAAAAAGAAGAGGTAAATTCATTGTTTTTTGTATTGCTTAGTCACAGCAATTGACCTAGTTGTTGGAGTTTTTGCAGTAGAATTTTCTGACTTACCTAATTTGAATTTTAACATGGCTCACTGTTTGCTACTCAGCTTCCTTTGAGATGTTTAGGAAGGAAAGTCAAAAAGAGAGGAACAACCAGATTCCAGAAAAGAGCTCAGAAAATTGCGACGACCCAGATATATTGGCATTATTGAAGGAGTCTGATAATAGGTTAGTTAATGAAAACAATGGAACACAGGATGTAACGCCTCCAACTTCACAGAGCGAGTCTGCTATTTCTGCACCAACTCCTGCACCCAGACCACTAGTGCCACCAGGCTTTAGAACCTCAATCTTGGAAAAGAATCCTGTGACGAAATCTTTGGTTCCCCACCCACCAGCAGAGGTATGACTTGCATTTACATGTCGGAGTTGTTACGAAGAAGTATTCTTTTCATTCAGATTTTACTTTTTGCACAATATATCATTTTCATTTCCGTCTTTTTTTTTATAGGTTATCATTTTCAGTCTTTGAAAATTTTATATTACAAGCACACTATTTTGAAGAAGTTATTTATATTTGTTATTGTCCTTTCTTTCCATCGTTCTGCCTCAAGCACATCTCTGTTATATATGTCTCAGTGGTTTGATCTACCATCTTTATGAAGTGTGTCCTTGTTCTATTTTCTGCAGGTTGGAAGTACTGAGGATAAATTTAGTGGAATTTCTGATAATCAAGGTAAACTACTAGCTGCATCTGTGGATCCTAATGCACAGAGGTTTGGTGTTCAGGCTGTTCATACCCCCATTTCAAGCATTGGTGAAAAGATGGCCCGTCCTTCAGATTCGTATGTGTCTGACGGTGGAGTTGGTGCTGTTCGCCCATCATCTGAATCTTCGAACCAACTACGACAAGCTTATAAAACTCAACAGAGTGATGTAGTTGTAGATTTTGTTAAAGAGAGCATTCCAGTTCACCAGATTCTGGGCCAAACTGGTCAAGAGCGTTCAGGATCAATTCTAGAAAAACTATTTGGTGGCGCCACAGCTGTACGTACTGCCTCTTCTTTCCTTTTCTTTGAGGTGTTAATATTGAACGGATTTCGTCTTACCTGGCAGTTTATCAGTTATAGTCTGTGCCAAATTTATGGTTATGGTAATGGTCATAAGTAAATCTTTATTGTTGGTGAAGGTTACTACTCTGGATTTGATTTTCTGTACCATCCTGAAATGTATCATCACAAGAGTAGTTTTATTATAATGCATTGATATCAGTTACGTTTTCACTTTGTAGAATGATGATGTCAAAGCAGATGACGCTGCAAGCGAAGTACCCGTCAAATCCTCAAAATTCAGTCTTTGGTTTGGTGAAGGTAATCCTAAATCGCTACTTCAATGTTAATAACTTTAAAAGTCTTCTTCTGCATTTGACATCAGGTATCATTAAGGAAAGCTGTAAATAGTTCCTCTTTCACCTTCCTGCAGAAAAAAAATCACCAGAAGATTTACCATCTGGCCAACCTAAAGACTTGCTTTCACTGATTGCTGACAAAGGTAGACCTCATTTGTCTGAAATACTCGATGAGAAAGCCCCCGAGCAAATTCTACCGCTGTTTCCTTTTAAGAGCAATGAACCTCTTCCTGGGTTTCTTTCTTCTGCTGAAACTACTGTTGGTCTGGGAATCCGTGATCCACCATACAACTCTACTAATCAAGGTGTTGCTCCACGAGTACTCACATGCGAGGATCTAGAACAGTCCATTCTATCTGAAATTAGTGATAACAGTTCGCAACCACAACATCCTATACAAGCATGGGGCAGTATGGATTCAAAAGCTAACCAGTCAAAACCTGAGGTCAACAATCTTGCATCCCAGCACATTCTCTCTTTGTTGCAGAAGGGCACAAGCACAAATGATTCAGTGCCATCCTCCAATCTGGATTTACATTCCTCGGAAAATCTCCATGTTTATGATGGAGGATCTATTAGTACTTTGAACAATTCAAGTCAAGGCAGTTCTCAAGTTCACAATGATGACAAATCTCCGACTCTTGAGACTTTTTTTGGGTCATCCTTCATGAAGGAGCTTCAGTCGGCACAAGCTCCAGTTTCTGCACAAAGAGGTTCAATTGGGGGGCCCTTAAGAACGGAATTATCTGGCCCTCATGGGTTTCCGTTTTCAGTTGCGGATGCTAGTTTTGTTCCATCTGATGTCAATGTATTCGGAGGCAACGAACCTGCATTTGAAGATGAGCTTCCAAGGTCCAACCTCATGCAGCAAACTAAATCCAACACGACTGAGAACCGTCTGTTAGGGTTTGATGTTCGTAAAAAGGAATCTGGGTTCAATTTTAGTGGGATTGGTGGTTTCGAAAGCAGAACTGACAGGGCTGGTGGGATTCAGCTGCCTGAAGAGGACAGCTTGCTTGCTGCAGGTGATGTTATGAACCCTCAAAATCCCGTGTTTAGGCACTCAGGAAATGCAACTAATGCTGATTTAAGATCCTCAGGGAATGTGTCACTTGATATAGTTGGTAAACTAGCAGCTCTAAATGCTGCCTTTAAAGATGAAAGGTCCATGGCACTAGGTCCTGATGGTCCACCACCTTTTCTTCGTAATCCTTACAATCCAGCAGAGCCCGAGATTTCATATCAGAATATGCGAGGTCAGCAGTCTTCTCCGCCATACCCTCACCTTCAGATAAATCATGGGAGGCCTCCAATGCAGCCTCTAGATTCACATCATGCTCGTATGAATCCTCAGTTGAAATTTATGGGTCCAGAGAGTATAATCCAGCACGAGCAACCTCATCATCAGTTTCCTGGGAATATTTTTCATCACCCTTCTCACCAACAAGCTCCTGGTATGCCAACAAGGTTTGATCCACCTTCCCAAAATCATTTGTTACAGCAACTGCACCCAAGCCATTTCCCACCTGCTCACCTACTACAAGGGCATCAGGGAGGTGCACCTCTGCCACCTCATCCGATGAATAACATGGCTGGTCATATTCCTGAGGTGGACCCACTACAGGGATTTCAATTTCATCGCCAACAAGGCTTTGGTGGGCATGGTATTCCTGTTCCAGGTAAACAATCAGATCACTTTTCTTGTTTTTTTTTTTTTTTTTTTCTTATCTGGTAGTGGGTTGGGGGTATTCAAGAAATTCTGCATTCTTTATCCTAGTATATTGCGATATTGGTCCCATACCAATAGAACCCCTTCTTCAGTCCAAAATTGCAGTGATTTTGTTTTCATCCTGTTAACAGTATTCTGCGTTCTTTATCACTTTTGACAGTCTATTGCAATATTTGTCCGTACCATCAGAACCTTCTTCAGTCCAAATTAGCAGTGATTTTGTTTTCATCCTGTTAACAACATTCTGCGTTGTTTATCACTTTTGACAGTCTATTACCATACTTGTCCATACCATTATTTAGAACCTTCTTCACTCCAAAGTAGAAGTAATTTTGTTTTCATCTCTCCTTGTAGGCGAAACCTGAAATTAATCTTTGGGATTTTGTTTTCCTTTTCTGCTCAACTCTTATTCCATTGTTTTGTTTTCGAAACTTCTTTGTTTCCCGTAGCTCCTGCTGTTGGTGGAAGCAATCATTCAGACGCATTTGGGAAGCTGATGGAAATGGAGCTGAGAGCAAATGCCAAACAGATGCATCCTCTAGATGGTCCAGGGCTTTATGGCGAGGTTGACATGCGTATGAGATACAGATAAATGTCTGGTGGGTGCTGATTGTTGGTCAGGTCATATTCGTCCAGTTTGGGTTTTTGTGCCGTAAGGGGGAAATTTAGCATCATTATTTGCTTCATTTCGAGGGATTGTCTTCGGTTGGCTGGTGTATAATATGGATTTCAGTTCCATTCTTGTTTGAGATTTTTAATTGTTTCCTTTTTTCCCTTCATGCATTTCGAGAGAAATCCATGGGATGATAGGATTAAGAAGAAAAACCCCCAAAAAAATAGAGAAGCCAAGGAAACAGTTTATGTGCAGTAAAAATATTGGAATACATGGGTAGCAGTGTATGTGTGCACCCTAAAGGCTATGCATTGGCAGCAGTCGGACATTATGGTAGAGCATTCTGGTTTAAGTGCAGATTAATGTTGATCTTGCTTCTATCAGTGCAATGCTCAAGTGAAAAACAAAATTGTTTTCAGTTGTCACCCAGAAATAGAAAAATATTGTTTCAGACATCTGATGCAGGATTATAATAGACCTTGCTAAATAGGTTGCGAATAACTAACACTAATAGACCTGTATCAAGTTGAACAGGTACAGTTACAATACAAAACCAGATCCACAATAATGAGTGATACACAGCCTTTTTAATTACAATTGATGCGATCTCATACATATCACAAGTACTTGGCAAGTGCTCATAGTTGCACAGCTCCATCCCTCTGCAGGTTACCGCGAGAACTTGTCTCTCTATCTCAGAACTTTTCTTTCATGCTCATTGTTGGTTAGCATAGTTCTGTCACTCTGCGGGACATTGCAAGAACTTGATCCCTCTCTATCTCCAAGTCACCCTCTCTTATCTATCTACCTCTTGAGTTCTTCGACTCATCACTATTCATGAATGGTACTTCATGTTCTTGTTGAGTCTTCCCGGAATCGACATCATAAGATGCAAGCAATCTCCTCTGCAAGAAAGAGGAATCAAACCAAACAAAATTCATAAAAATGGAGCCTATAAAAACCTCCAAACGGAAGAAAAATAAAACAAAATGGAGCCCAGGAGATGAAAGGGTTTTTACCTGATCTTCAAAGTCAGGACTTGATAGATTCATAGAGAGGTTCCGCATTAATAACAACACCTGAAGGAGGCACAAGACAGAATAACTTGCTTGTTAGATATTCCGAATTCCAATGCTCAAACAATCACCGACTCTGAGCATGGCAAAATGCAAAAACTATCTATCATGCCTGCTGCTTTCCTTTCACAACAAAGCAAGTCAAGTCGCAAACGTGACAAAATGAATCTTAGGAGTCAGGACAAAGAAGGGTTTCGGAAGGCATACTGTATCCACGTCAATTGGATTCATGTCCTTAAGCTTCTCCAGGTGATTACTTGTATTAGGGTCAAATACACTGCCAATGAAGCTGTAGACTTGGGCAAAATCTGGTATCGCTGGATCAAACAAAAATCAATATCAGTTGTTTCCGTTTACTCAGATTTCCATACACAACACCACAAGACATAGCACATGAGAGATTCACCTCGCAATGGAGGGCCATGATTCCCTCGTCCCGTAGTTTCACGAGTTGGGTATGAACCTGGAGTGTTATCGCTGCTACTGTAACAATTATTTGATGCTATGGGCCTTGCAGATTCTGTATCATCTGTAGAACATTATATCATTTCAAAAATTAGAGCCCCGAACTAAGTAATTTGAGAATTCAGAAAGAGCTTGCAATAATGGAAATTCACCATTGGATAACTGAGGCCATGAAGACACTGCAGGTCCTGTTTTAAGCAGCGAAGATGGATCTGGCCTTAGAACGGATCTCGATTCTAACAAATTTGAAGACGATTGGCACACCCCTGTAGTTTGTGGTAGCATCGGAACTGCCAATTTTATGAAATATTAGTGGGACAACTCATTTTCCAGTCTAATAAGTGTTACAAACAATGATAGGAAACAATCACTCTGACCATTTTTAGCTGCTTTCTGCGGGTATGGATGAACTGCTTTCCGCTTTGGCCTCGGAGGTGGTAAATGTTCACTCGTTCCGTTCTTCTGAACCTTTTGAAAATACTTCTGTGCGTGACTCCGTATCTGCAAAATTCAACATTATCTCTTACGAGTACATCAGCTTGCACATAACATAAACATTATTGACAAAAAGCAGTACTCCTGACATGAACTAGCTTCCAGAAAGACTATATATCTTTCGTACATATCTCTCCCAGCAAGAACTAGACGATTTCAAGAATTAGACAGTACCTGGATAACTGTCTTTGTCCCAACAAATGCTTCAATCTTCTTCCAATCACGATCGAAACTACAAAGAGATACAAAGGTCAATACCAAGTTAATACAGAAGTACTCCAAAAATCTTCTAACAGATACAATTGCACAAGGCTCATAGTTTCTTAGATGATACAAGCTCATCCAAAACACATTGGCGCATAAGGTCATTTGATCCTACACTTCCTAGTTCCGTCCTAGTACTAAGTGTCTGAATCTCTTTTAGCCACCATGAAATATCATCTCCAGGTACAAATCAAACAAAATTTTCAAACCCCAGTGAAATCCTAAACCAAATTTCTCAAAATGCACAAAATGAAAAGTGCCCACATTTGAAGCAACCAAAATTCCCTCGACCAAATTAAACCCACTTGGTAATTGCACCCCGTTCGTGACATCGAAATATATAGAGATTTTCTTTTTTTTTGTATCAAATACAAAAGTAATTGAGCAAAGAAAAGAAACAAAGAATAAGGAAAAATGAGAATTAATACATACAGTTGAAGTGCTTCAAAGAACTTATCATGTTCTTGTTCAGTCCAACTCTCTCTTGATTTAGTAATTGTATAAGGTTTTCTAATTTTCCTTAATGAATCTTCATAAGACTCTGCTGCTGTTGTTGTAGAAATTGAACCGCCGCCACCGCCACCACCAAGTTCAGCTGGTAAACCAGATATTTCAAATTGAGGAGGAAGATGATTCTGATCATCAAAACTCAAACTTTGATTTATAGATACCATGTATAGTCAATAATTATTTCTGGGTTTGTTTTCTTTGATTTGATTTGATAAATCTTCTTCTTCTTCTTGTTTTTCTTTCTGATTTTACAAAGAGAAAGTTGAGTGGACTTGTGGCTGTGACTCAAAGCCAGAAATGAGGTGTACAGAAGAGGAGGACAAGAGATGTGAAGAAGGTGTACTTGGATTTAACTAGCCTTTACACGTGTCAGCAACTGTTTGACCTAACTAAAAGCTGAGTCAGATTAGTCAGTACCTTTAAGATTTGAGATCCAAGTGAGGTCCTTGGATTCCACATGAGTCACATGGCAAGTACTTTTGACATAGAAATTAGAATTACACCATGTTTATTTGGGTCTGACTCGTTATCTGAATATCTGACTCAGATCGAGTCAGATGATTTGTTTTTTATGTTTCTGCTATCTGACTCGAGGTATGACTCGGATTATACACATCTGACTCATAGCTATTTGAGTCGGGTATTATTTTGTTTTTAAGAATGATTTACTTGGATTGCACATTTTGACTCAGAATTTTTGAGTTGAGTATTATTTTGTTTCTAAGAATGATTTCCGACTCTACTTCTGGTTGTCAAACATGCTATAGACTTCAAGGTTCAGACACTTTGCCTCCATGACCGTCAAAAATTTGCCGAGACAATTTACTTTTAGTGATTCAAAATTTATTTAAAAATATCTCAGAAATCTAACACTGGATGCCAAAAATAACCCTTATTCCCTGGATTGAGATTAGCAGGGGTTTTTTTGTGTGGCATCAGACCATGACACTCATGGTGGACAACTTTGGGGGATACGAGTGGGGATATCTAGCATTTTCGAAAATCATTGTACCATACTATATTATTGGATTTGACTACTCTAATTTCCTTAATTGTTCGTTTCCAGATGGCAATTTGTATCTGGAAAAAAGTTCAAATTCCTGGCAACAGTGAAACTGAAAACTTATTCCAATTCAAACCTCTTATTCCACTGCCTTTCTTATGAACTTACAGGAGAATAGTACAGAGTTAAAATTCTATATCTAAAATAAGTACACAGAACCCATTGAATCCCAGGTCTCTTACCCAATAAAAATCTCAAACGAACGCTTGAAGTAAGAATTATGAGTAGACTAGCAATTAGTATCATGAACATAATAAACAGGACTTAATTGGTACAAGCATTTTAATGAGTTTGTCATCGTCACATACCCGCGTTTATGGTTATGTGCACATGGGAAATTAGTCAACTCTTTGCTTTTCGGGCTTGAAAAAGCGACGGAACAGGGATAATATCCATAACCAGATTACTGCAAGCAAATTCTTCTTCTGGTTGGTTTCTTTCTTGGGTTCAGGTCTTTTTCCGTAAATTCCCTTGTACATCTCCTTTTGCTTCTGATAAACAGCCTTGTCATGTTCCGCAAGTAACCGCAGCTCCTTCACAATTGCCTTGTCTTCAGGTGCATATTTACTGGCTTTAAGAAAATCTTCTCGTGCAGCATCTGTCTGGCCTAGTTCGGATTTAGCTTTTCCTCGCCTGAATAGCGCTTTTATATTGGTTTCTTCTTCTGCCAACACCTGATATGAATCAGTCATCAGGACTTAGTATGATATTCATGGGCATACACAGTGACGGAGCCAAGGAATTTTGGCAGGGAGGACAACTATATGAAGTAAAACACCATAGGACTTCATTGAATGGCTGCCGGCCGCAAAAAAAGATTTAACCATTTTTATCTGCAATTAATTGACATCCTAAAGCATCATCTTGTCTCCCACTGTTTCCTTTTCTTTTCTAACAATGGACTTGTTAGTTCAATTGAAGAAAAAAAAATGATTATCTTACCACTTTCTGTTTTGATTTCAAGTGTTTTCCATTTTTTGCCACTAATTTCTATGAACTTTGCCATTATGACCTAGGTTTTCATTTATTTCCAATTTCACTTAACCTAAATTTTCTCATCTATTTCTACCGGTTTCCAGTTGTCCTCCCTAGTCCACACGTAGCTCCGCCACTGGGCATACAAATGATGTACATAAAAGTACATGGTTTCACATCCACATGTAGAAAGTCAGAAGAAAACAAAAAGGAATATTCATGTTTATTTTGTTTCTATATCTAGCCTTTCATTTGAAGAAGCAGAATGTAGATTGAGAAGGATGGCAACATTATAAAAATCATAGAAAGTAACAGCAGTGTGCTTGTGGAACCATATACTTACAATGCTGCACTGACCAATGGCTTCTTCAAATCGCTTGAGCTTTATTAAGCAAGCCGCCATATTTAAATGGCAAGGATTCTTAACAGCTAAGGCCATGTCACGGTACTTTCCAAAGAGTTGGAACATAAAGTCGTCTCCCATGTATGCTATAGCCTGATGAAATGAAGAAATATCAACACAAATTTCTGCAGAAAATAGTTTAATATTTGCATGATGTTAATATATAAATATGACAATTTAACAAAATCAATTCAAGCCCTCCAACCATTTCGTATTGTTGCATAGCTTCATCTAGTTTGTCATCCTTGAAAAGATTATTGCCCTCCATTTTTCTTCGATCAGCTGTTCCAATCCTTTCCTCCACAGTCATGTCGCCACGTGCTTTCCCCTGAAACATAAAATTTACCCAATGACACCTGTTTGATAACTTACTTCTGCAGCAAAAGCATGAATAAGAGATAGCATATAGGGGAAGGAAAAATGGATGTAGACATAGATTTATTTTCTTAAAATCATCTTACATAAACTTCTCGACAAAAGTACTAGTACGTAAGACTTACTTCTTTGGTTTCATCAAAACCAATAAGCTCAACTTCGTATGAGACATCTGCCTGAGGTGGAACATTTGGAAAAGAAAAGCTTCCTTCTTTGCCATAAGCTAATTGCCAACCAACATGCAGCAGACAACGTTCACCAGCTGTCATGCTTGACACGCCAATTGCCAGTCCTGTCATCTCAGTTTTCTCTGCGCCAAAACATGAAAGAACTGAGAATCTCTTGTAATGATTAAATATAAGTGCTTATAGCAAAAAGTCAATCTATTGAGAAAATAAGTGACAAACACATGGAAGAAAGAACCCTTATAGAATTTTTCAGCTGCCAAAATGATAAGGGTAATGTCAGAAGAGTAAGTCGGAACCAGTGTATTGTTCAGAAAGCATTACATTGGATAGTGTCAACAAAAGGAAAAAGATGAAGATAACAAAACGTAAAGAAAATGAGGCTCTGGATAAAGATGATGAAAACCTTTCCCTATTATAAGTTCTACTGGTCTCTGTTCATTCCATGTGTCCTCAAACTTGTGCTGGGTGCTTTTGGTCCATGCCCTGTAGTGCACTGCCACATGAAAATAAACTATTCAGAAAACAAAAGTGCCAAAAAAGAACATTTGCATTAACAGGATAATATATGTTTGACTGTTGAGAAATAAAGAGCAGCAGAGGTTTCATAGTTAAAATTTGCATTTTAATGCCAAAAACCAGGGGAAAAAAACTCTTATAAGTATAATCATCGATGGACGAATTTACGAAAAGAGAGAGCAAGATGAGCACACGGAGTAGAAAATGATACATCAGTAAGGTTAGCCAAGACACAATTGGATATCCTAAAAATTAAAAGAACAGGATTCCTGAACTCGGCCCCTCGTACGCTGAGGTGGAGAATGAAGTGTGCTCAAGTGTTGGACACCGTTCCTTGTTTATGACAGAGGCAAAACTCAGAAACTGCAGTCTCATCATTACACATGTCATAGGCAAACACATTCACATTTTTACATTTACCATATGAATAACACATCCAACATGCCATATTTGCTCTTACTATATGCTTGACCAATTTCAGGGGTTACCCCTAGTACGAACAGTGTAACGAGTTTATTTACTAATTAAAATGGAGTTTAGGATAAAGGTCTGTGACTGGCAAATTTGTTCAAGGAGAAGGAAATATGTCCTGTATTGTAACAAGCAGCTAAGAAAAGTTAACAAGTTGGAAGAAACTCGAAAACACCTAAAAAATAATTTCAATTTTCTGAATAGCTGGCAGACAAATACTACTATGCTGCAGAGCAGTCATAAATCGGTTTTAGTACAGAAACTATTTAGATTATCGAAACCTTAACACAGAAATAGAAACAAGAAAAAAAACGAAGCAGCCGATACACATCAAATTCACATGCTTGCTAAAGAACCCATGATAGTGGTACTTACAAAAGCATGTAGAATATTTTGTTGGCTTCTTCCCATGTCCTTCCTTGATAAGTTGTTTCTTAACATGTTCATGAAGAATTTCCACTTTCGAATCTGAATCAGGGGGTCCTGCAGAATCCTGGAGAGGATCCCCATGTACAAAGGCAGCACCTTCAGAAGTTATTTCCTCATCAACATCTGGACCTGTCAAACGCACAAACACGCATCATCCCTCTTGTCCTGTAATGTAGAATTAACCTAACATTCTCATCCAAAATCCAATACACTTCTATTCCTTCCACAATTGCAAACCACAGATACACAAAGAGAACCTATTGGAACTGAATCATCACATGTAAATTAACCCATACTAGGGACATGGCACAAAATTGGAAGCTTATGTGTAGTTCTACATCAGAAACCCTGAGTATTCAACGCATCAACTAGGGATTTTACATAGCAACATTTGTGGTAGACACTTGTTAAGTGCCTCATGTTAAAGGTGTTCATCCCACACACTATAATCAGTTACCAATCTGAAGACTCCTACCTAACCCTCAGAAGTTCATATCATGCTCCTCACTTAAGAAGTAACGAAACCTATATTTTCTCAACTGTTTGTTCAATTCAATACATGGTTGTGACTGAGCTAATCAAGTTTCACCTTTTATTTGATTTTCCTTGATGTGATTCATATGAATTCAACTACAGATTCAATAAAGGAACTATCTTGAATCCAATTTCAAAACAATCTTAAGCTCATAATCAAAGAGGAGTAACAAAAATTGACTTACCACCATCAGGTGATTGATTCTGTTGATCTTGAACTTTTTCATCATCCATTATCCAAAATTCAGCAAATCCAATCTCTCTCTGTCAGTACTTTTTCAATGACTCCAAAAACAATCAAATCAGTGAAGTAATCAAATTGAACAGATTCAGAAGAAACCCTTTGAAAGGGAGTTGAAGAGAAATTTCTATAAAATCGCAGATTCAGGGTTCGGGTGTTGCTGGGTTTGAAGAAATTTTAATACTAGTAAGAAGTTGCAGAGATGGAGTGAGTAGGTATTGCATCTTCACCGTTGATATTTTTCTCAGCAGAAAAGTCAAGTCAACGAAGAATACTCATAAGTCAAATATTATCAAACAGTACCCTGAACAAAAATAAAGTAAAATACGACAAGAGGAATTAATTAAAAAAAATTATAGTATATTCTATTAATCAATCAATACTGACTGACATTAATACTGATAAACGGCCAATTATTACTATTATTATCATGTAACATAAAACGTAGAGATCAAATGAAACAGGCGTTGGTATCAAATGCAATTCGAGCATTCTTTAAATCATGTACGACCCGGATATTTTTTTGATTTATCATTCCAAGAACCGAGCGGCCATTTGTGGATTCCCTTAGCGCCAAACAATATATGTTCCTCGGTTGACCGCTCATCTTGGTCATAACGTTATCGAACTCCAACTGAAGATGAAAATACTGATCATCATAATCTGCGTTTCTAAAATGAAAGTTGAGGCTATGAAATTCAATCGGATGTGGATCCGGATACATAAAACTGCTCAAATTATAACATGTTGATAAGCTTCCAACTGGTGCAGAAGGGACCCACCCGGGTAGACCATTAGCCATTTCCTTGAATGCCTTAGTGACTGCATCGTATGCCTCAGGTATCAACCTTGTGAACGTGCTGCCGCTGTCCAGAAACATACCTCCACTTTCTCCAGAAATATGAAAGACAGACTCTTCTGTTCCCTTTATGATATCACCTGACCCAATGCTTATTCCAACCAGATCGACATAGTACCAAGTAGGCCTGGCAGGGTTCGTGATCATTTTGGTATAAAAGATGTCCTGATTAGAATTCAAAGAAGAGAGCTTTGTCGATGACGAGAGCATAGAAGCATAATCTCCGCTGAATATCAAAGACGTCGATTTATCCGGTGACAGGCAGTATGAGAAGAGGCTTAATTCTTCATAGTTGCGGATAATCCGTTGAGCCAACGACAGCGGACCTCGCCCGAGACCTAAAACTCCGCTAACAAACGTACTATTATCGTTAGTGTCCCGCGAGCAGCCCATAGGATACATATTTTCACGACCATCGAGAACTAACATTTCATAGATTAAATCTCCCCTTGCATAATCTCCACCAGAATAATCTATTCTGAAAGTACACCATCGATGGTCATAGTCATCACATGAGGTGTAACGTGATTCACAATCTTCCCCACAGTCTACCGATCTCCCTGTTTGAGATTTGGACTGATCGTAGATCGGGAAATCTATATCACCCTGACGGACCGAGTGACAACGAACACAGTCTGGCTGGCATTGAAACCAGGTAATGCCGCTCCCGGTGTCAAGCATTAGTGGTTCTATTTGCGGAGGCTTCCCCAAAGTTAATAACACACTGAAAGACCAACCAAGTGGAGGGCGAGGAGAGATAGGTTGGAAAACAATGTCCTTTTCCTCCTGTGATGTGTTCATCCAAGTTTCAATTCCATCTAAGTAATTCATGCGAGCATCATCTCTATCACATAACAAACCATAGTAGATTTCTGGGTTTTGTTGGAAGAAGGCGAGGGAACTTGGTTTCATTTTAATGGGTTCTATTGTCAAGGTGAATACTTTTTTGCTTTCTGATGATGACTCCATTGCAAATCCATCACACTGCGACTTAATAATCATCAATGAGATCAAAACTAAAGGAAAAAAGTAACTGATCATATTTGCAATAATGTTTATTTGTGAGATGCTGGTAGTTTTCAGGGTATTCATGACATGTAGCTAGGAAGTGAAAAGCTTAAAGAATGAATTAATGGTTCTGACTGAGAGAAACGATGGAGAGAATGCTATGATTTGTGAAGCATGGATAGGGTATAAAATAAAGAGTTGAATGAGAGAGAGGGGAAGGGATTGCGGATGAAAATTGTGAAGGATTGATAAGCTATAAATAAAGAATGAGAGAAAGAGTGGCTTGGGGGGGGAAGGGATTGCAGTGGGATTTCTAGAATGTTCAATGTGGTGTTGATTTTTTGGTTGTGTTTTGCAACTATATAAAGTTGAAAATGAAGGATACAATGAACCAATCACTCTACTGATCTATTTTTCATTTATTCTCTTCTGGTTGAATTTCTCTAGCTAGCTTACTATATGAAAACCTAAATGGTGTCAGAAGGTAAAACAAAAAACGTGGGGCACGAAACAGATTTCCTTAAGTTTCAGTAAAAATGTTCATTTTCGGAAACAAAGCTGAACCTACAGCGACTGAAAGCTACTTGCTGCATGTCACTCTTGTCAATTTTACCGCGTTAATAGAGACTTAAACTAAACCTACTTGCATTGCCATTTCTGTGAATATGGTTAGAGTATAACCAATAGCTTTAAGGAATGCTGAGACTTGATCAATGGGATTATTGAGGCCACCTCGATATATGGTGTCTTTCCAAGAAGTTTCGTTTTAACTAAAACAAGAAACTTATGTTTGATTCTTGTGTTAACCTTGTCTAAACCCAAAGTTGCAAGAAATGGTGCTAAAATGGGATCACTGTGGAAGTAACTATCAGTCATCACATGGTGCATGTACATTGAGTGTGATTACTATATGAATTAATTAAAGAGAGGTCATAATACTAAATATGTAACATGAGATGGAAATGTAAATCACAAGTTTAACTAAAAATGTTTTTCGGAAACAAAAATAATTAACAACTGAACCAATAGCGACTTGAACCCACTTGCTGCATGTTGATCAATAATGTACCGCGTAAATCAGAAGTTTCTGTTCCATGTCAATTAATTTTCCGCGTTAATTTATTGGGACTTGAACCTACTTGCAATTTCTGTAAATTAAGATGGTTCGATTAGATACCTTTTATAACAAACCAATAGCTGTACCCTTTGCGGCATGCCTCCGCTTCATTGTTGGGGAATTACTGAGGCCACTTTGATATATGGTCTTTTTCTAGGAAGTTACATTCCAACTAAAACAAGAAATTCATAGCTGGCCGGCCATGTTTCGTGTTAATTATTGGGTTAAACATGCTATATCTAAATTTGCTACAAGGAAATGGTACTAAATGTTGATCAAAGTCACGATTAACTTGGGGTCACTCACTGTGGAGGTAACCATCAGTCGTTGATCACATGGTTCATGTCTTCGAGTGCATATATTAGTTCAAAACCCAGCAGATTCCGCTTCTACAAGCACAACCACTTTTCTCATATAGTAGTACATTGAGTGAATGTATTATTTTTCAAATCAAAATAAATACAATAACACTAATTAGAAGGCGAGTACGGGCTTGTAGGTCATTAGGTCAGTATAGTTTTTATTTACAATTTTTTGGTTAAAAAGATTATGTAAGAGTAAGACTGTATCTTTCTTATAAACTGTACACTAACATTCTATAGAACTTGAGTAAATTTTAGTTGTAATTTTGTGTGCAGAGTTGAAACTTGAAAAAACATTACTACTTGTTTATAGCGAACCATTATATATGAGATGTTAGAAGAACTGATTTTGTTCGAAAACTTATCAAAGTATATGACCCATTTGGGGGGGGTGCTCCCATGAACATGGCATGATAATAATACGCAAAGGCTCGACTAACGAAGGCAAAAATTGTAGAATACACACCATTCTCTCGTTTGTCACTTGTTTTCTACCCTTCAGTTGGGGTGGTGGGTGGGTGGGTGGGGTGGTGGTGGTGGAAAGAAAAGGTCCTCAAAAATCAGAATCATGTAATTGGGTTTGTCTAGCTACCTCAAATTAACGAATAAAATAAATTTTCCATGTAGCTCATGTGCAACAAGTTATGATCATACATGATATAAGATATGGATAACATTAATACGCACATGAGATAAACAAATTTGTTGCAAACTTAGTTTGATTTTGGCTAGTGAACTTTACACAGGCTTATTATTTCCCTTAAGGAGCTTAACTGATGACCGGAGACAATTTCAGGTAAATACCGACAGGTAACATGCAAACCTCAGCATGTGATTCATTAACTTTTTTTGGGGTAGTTCAGCTGCACCGGTTCATTTATGGTAGAATAAATGTTTCTGTTAAAGTATAGTATTAGGTAAAACTAAAACATGGGCACGAAACTGATTGCCTTCAAAGACTATGGATGTAAATCACAAGTTTCACTTAAACTTATGAAAAGAGCAAGACAAAGATGAATCAACTTCCAAAACTAGAACCCTAAAAATGTCACTCGAAGACAAAAATAACAACTGAACCAATAGCGACTTAAAGCTACTTGCTGCATGTCAATAGTAATCAGAAGTTTCTGCTCTTTGTCAGTTTCACCGCGTTAATAGAGTCTTAAACTAAACCTACTTGCATTTCCATTTCTGTGAAGATGGTTTGATTATAACCAATAGCTTTACGGAATTCTGAGACTTGATTATTGGGGAATACTTTCTTGCAGTCTATATAATGGGAGGCCACCTTAACGTATGGTCTCTTTCTTGGAAGTTACATTGTAACCAAAACAAGAAATTCATAGCTGGCATGTTTCGTGTTGATTCTTGGGTTAAACATGTCTACATCTAAAGTTTCAAGAAATGGTACTAAATGTTGATAAATCACGAAAATTAACTTGGGCTCACTGAGGAAGCAACCTTCAGTCATCACATGGTTCATGCATTTCTACGGGTGCATGTATTAGTTCAAACCAAGCACATTCCGTTCCCACAATCACAACAACTTTTCTTTTTGTGTGCGATTATAAAAAGCAATAAGAAGGAGAAGGAAAAGAAACAAGCCTAGAGGGTCTACAAAGGAACAAAAGATTGTTCAATGAATACATGGAGGAACATGGTTTAGTAGATTTACCTCTAAATGGAGGTTTATACGCATTGTCAAACTTGCAAGCAGATCCATTAGTTTGCAGATTGGATAGAATACTGGTAACTTACACAATTTGAAGGTAAATTCCCTCTTCTAACTAAAACTGTACTATGTAGAACTTTATCAGATCATTCACCTTTATTGTTAACTACATCCATTATCAACAGAAATAAACCCCCATTTGGAGTAGAGAGTTTTTGGTTTTCACATCCATATTTTCTTTCAAATTTACAATTATGGTGGAGCGTCTTGAGTTACAATGGTACACCAAGTTACATATTATCAAAGAAATTACAAAACTTAAAGTTCTTCTTAAAAGATAGAGTAGAGAAACATATGGTCAAGTAGCAGCAAAAAAAAGAAGAGCTGACAAGGAAAATAGATGCATATACTCTAATGGATGAAACCACAAAATTGTCAGAGCAACAGTTTAGCGAAAGAGCTGAATAGAGAGCAACTTTAAAATATCAATTTAGATAATGCAAGGAGATGGTTGGCTAAATCAAAAACTCAACATTATAAAAGAAGGAGAAGCAAGCACAAAATACTTTCATACTCTAGCTAATGGAGAAGAAGAAGGAATACAATACAAAAAAATGGTGATTAATGGAGAAGATAATTTTAGTCAAGATGATATCGAAAAGGAAATCTCAATCTATTTCTCCAACTTATTTCAGGACAAGCATCAAACAAGGCCACAGATGAGTGAAGAGTATTTCACAAAAATCACAGAAGAAAGTGGAAATAGAGTAAGAAATATCAGCTGATGAATTCTAGATGGTAGATTAGATGACCCTCAAAGTGAATTACTTGTGCTTCGATATTGTGCAGGTATCTCTAAACTGTATTTTACCCTGCGTGCAACTGCACCTAACTATTTGGAAGTTGCACAGGTTATTTTCGATACTTATCTTTCCACCTATACGAGGAATTTGGTGACTGGTGATGGACCGCGGTTTGGTTTTGTGCAACAGAGGTTAGTTTCTTTGCTCATTAGAGATGGTGGACTGGGAATTTATTCTATGATTGGATACTATGCACCATTGTTACTTGGCATCTTGTTCTCAGACTTTACAATAACATGAGTCTATTCTACTGTTTGTGGGTGAAAATGGTTTCTGCTGATTTCGGTAATTTCGGGTGTGTGGGTGAGAAACGAATTTAAACCCTAAACAATGTATTGCAAGGGAGTACTTTAGATTCGAGAGATCAATCTGTACAAATCCGGCCTAAACCAAGAAATGGCCGTTCCAGACTTGCCTAGGTCACAAAGTGAAGGAGAATGGGTTGGTTTTGGGGAGGGAAGCAAGGAAAGTGTTGATACCAGAATAGTTGATTCTGGAAGAGTAGTTATTTTCTACGACTTGTATCAGAAAGTGGGAAGCTAACAGATGGAAAGCTAGCAAATATTTTCTGAGTGTTGTATGCTCCTGACTGAACTTGTTGTTTGGTGGAAATAGGTAAGATCTATTTATACAAGTCGAGGTGTAACATACTCTGAGCTCATTAAGGAATGTAAAAATGGGTGAGTAAATGGGAGGAGGTGGTAACCGTCAATGCATGGAATTGATGTTCCATAAAAAAGAACGTTTCACCATTACTCCCTGTATTTACTAACCGCCTCATCCTTATGACACTTCGTTATGATGGGCGTAGTGTACGCCGCACGCTGTAAACCGCCAAACCAATACCCAAAGAGGATCCCTCAGTTTATGATATGTGTTGATGTCTCAAATGTTTTTGTGGAAAACATGTAGCATATTGTTGTTTCCTGGCAAGTCGAGCTTGGAAGACTTGCTGGCTTGGTGACCTTCGACGGTCGAGATTTTGCATCTTAAGAGGAAAGGTAGCCATTGATCGTCGCACGCTTTCGTTTTTGGTGGCCGCATAGGGAAGGCCAGCTTGGCGCGGTTTGGCATGGCCAAACTAGGGTTTTGGGTCAAAGGTTACCATGCGTTGTCTGGTAACCTTGGACGGCTAGGATTTGCTCCTGGGATTGAAGGGTGACCGTTGATTGTCGCACGCCTTCGTTGTGGTAGACGCATAGGGAAGGCCAGCATGGTGGCGCGACAAGGTTGGCATGGCATGCCTTGGCGCAGTTTGGCGTGGCGAAACTAGGGTTTTGGGTCAAAGGTTACCATGCGTTGTCTGGTAACCTTGGACAACTAGGATTTGCTCCTGGGATTGAAGGGCGACCGTTGATTGTCGCACGCCTTCGTTTTAGTAGCTAGTTTTGGGCATGGCTTTGTCTAAGTTAAGGTTTAACAGGCTGAAATCCTAATTAGCTCCCTTTATAGGAATTGCTGTAGAATTCGCATACGGACTCGAATTTTCCCGGTCCGCCCCTCTATTTGACCGGAAAAGAATTCTCTATCTCCCTTAACGGGAATATTTAGGTTTTGAGTTCGTTCGGGTGGTGAAAATAGCCCGACAGAAAAAACCAGGAAGAATTCAAGAGGGATGGCGGCATGGCCAGGCTAGGATTTTGGCGTGGCCAGGCTAGGATTTTGGGTCAAAGGTTACCATTCGTTGTCTGGTAACCTTGGACGGCTAGGATTTTCTTCTGGGATTGAAGGGCGACCGCTGATTGTCGCCCTCCTTCGTTTTAGTAGTCGCATAGGGAAGGCCAGCATGGTGGCGCGTCTAGGTTGGCATGACATGCCTTGGCCCGGTTTGGAATGGCCAAACTAGGGTTTTGGGTCAAAGGTTACCATGCGTTGTCTGGTAACCTTGGACGACTAGGATTTACTCCTGGGATTGAACGACGACCGTTGATTGTCGCACGCCTTCGTTTTAGTAGCCAGCGTTGTGCATGGCTTTGTCTAAGTTAAGGTTTTACATGCTGAAACCCTAATTAGCGCCCTTTATTGGAATTGCCATAGAATTCGCATACAAACTCGGATTTTGACAGTCCGCCCCTCCATCTGACCGAAAATAAATTCTCTATCTCCTTTCGATGGAATATTTAGGTTTTGAGTTCGTTTGGGTGGTGAAAACATCCCGACAGTAAAAACCAGAAAGAACTCAGGAGGGAGGGCGGCATGGCCAGGCTAGGATTTTGGGTCAAAGGTTACCATGCGTTGTCTGGTAACCTTGGACGGCTAGGATTTGCTCTTTGGATTGAAGGGCGACCGTTGATTGTCGCACACCTTCGTTTTGGTAGCCGCATAGGGAAGGCCAGCATTGTGGCGCGACTAGGTTGGCATGCCATTTACTTGGCATGCCTTGGCGCGGTTTGGCGTGGCCAAACTAGGGTTTCGGGCCAAAGGTTACCATGCGTTGTCTGGTAACCTTGGATGGCTAGGATTTTCTCTTAGGATTGAAGGGCTACCGTTGATTTTCGCACGCTTTCGTTTTGTTAGCCGCATAGGGAAG
This sequence comes from Papaver armeniacum, assembly GCA_023531295.1. Taxonomy (NCBI): domain Eukaryota; kingdom Viridiplantae; phylum Streptophyta; class Magnoliopsida; order Ranunculales; family Papaveraceae; genus Papaver; species Papaver armeniacum. The sequence goes on from JAJJWW010004809.1 coordinate 156,424, forward strand.
GCCAGCATGGTGGCGCGGCTAGGTTCGCTAGGGCCATAGCAAGGTGCGTTTGGCATGGTGGGGACAAGGGCTTGGCATGACGTTTGGCATATGGTGCGGCTAGCATGGATAGGTGCGTTCGGCATGGTGGGTCCAAGGGCTTGGCATGCCGTTTGGCACATGGTGCGGCTAGCATGGCTAGGTGCGTTTGGCATGGTGGGGCCAAGGGCTTGGCATGCCGTTTCGCACATGGTGCGGCTAGCATGGCTAGGTGCGTTTGGCATGAAGATGTGGCTGTCATGGTTTGCCATTGGCACAGTGGCGCGGCTGGCATGGTTGGCATGCTTTGGCGCAAAGATGTGGCTGGCATGGTTTGCCATTAGCACAGTGGTGCGGCTGGGATGGTTGGCATGCCTTGGCGCGGAGATGTGGCTGGCATGGTTGGCATGCCTTGGCGCGGAGATGTGCCTGGCATGGTTTGCCATTGGCACAGTTGTGCGGTTGGCATGGTTGGCATGCCTTGGCGCGGAGATGTGGTTGGAATGGTTTTCCATTGGCACAATGGTGCGGCTGGCATGGTTGGCATGCCTTGGCACGGAGATGTGGCATGCTTGGTTTTCCATTGGCACAGTGGTGTAAGAATTTAGGGTTTGATGTACGAAGGTGATGTCGGTCAATACTAAGGGTTCTGCTGTGGAACATGACACACGTAAAAAAAAAAGGTACCACGGTAATTCTTACATATGCATGTTGAATGATTCAATAAATGCGCTAGTGGTCCTAGTGACGTCATGTCAGATGTAAGGTTTTACGATTTGAACCCTAAACTAAAAACCACCATCAACATTAAGTCCCCCTGCTTAGCTCGGAACAGGAGCGTTGTTGCGAGGTAAGCATAAGATGGTGACAGACAAGGATAAAATCGAAACGAGAAGTCATGGAAAGCTGGTCAGGAAGATCCGACTAACCTTTTTCGTGAGGTAAGGAGAATTCGTGATTCTTGTGTTGGCGTGCAAATTCTTTTCGTGGTGTTGCTGGCTAGACCGTAAAAAATGGTAGAGGCGGTTGCTGTTTGAGATGCAGACTGTCGGCATCATCTTGGAAGGGGAGCCGCAAGCGTTGGTCGGCTTGGAATGGGAGACGCACGTGTTGGTCCCGTAGGCGTCAGTCAGATTGGAATGGGAGCCGCACGCGTCAGTCGGCTTGGAATGGGAGCCGCACATGTCGGTCGGCTTGGAATGGGTGCCGCACGCGTCGGTCGGCTTGGAATGGGAGCCGCACACGTTGATCGGCTTGGAATGGTAGCCGAAGGCGTCAGTCGGCTTGGAATGGGAGGAAACTGGCTTCGGTCCGTGGAACGGTGGAAACTGTCTTCAGTCCGCAGAATGATGTAACTGGTTTCGGAACTTCGGCTACCAAACAATGGTGATGACGCTGGAACTTCGGTTATCAAATGGTAGTGATGGCGCTTGGTAACTTTGTCTAAATTAGGGTTTGGCATGCCGAAACCCTAATTAGCGCCCCTTACTAGAATCGTTGTATAATTCTCGTACGAACTCGGATTTTGATGGTCCTCTCCTCCATCTTACCGGAAAAGAATTTCCTATCTCCTCGCACGGGAATATTTAGGTTTTGAGCTCGTTTAGGAGGTGAAAAAGGCCCAACAGTGAAACTTAGGAAGAATTCAGGAGGGATGTTGCGGGCCCGGGGTAACATAGTCGCGCTGAGTCATCTATTCTCGTTCATGGAGCAAGAAGGAAACTTTATTCTGTGCAAACTCTAGAAACTCCGTCCGTATGAAAAAAGGTATTGACCTTTTTTTTGTTGCTCGTCCGGATCTGTGCTTTTGTCTGCCGTGTTTCTCCAGTGGATTCTAAAATTTACCAAACTCCATTGCATTCTTGGGACATATGGATGTGGTTGTGTTGTTGGTCCATCCTTGATTTTAGGTTGTTCAGTGCCTGGACCTTTTGATCGCGATGACAGTATGCTGTGGATGCTTGTATGGTCAAAATCTTCTGGAGACACTGGATGAAATAGATGAGTTGGGAGACGTTTCGTTACCAACGTGCTGCTATCAAGTCTTCAAGGACTTTCTTCTAAGAGACATCCTTCGAACCATCTTCTGAATCTTGGACCATCGTATGAAATGAGATGCGGTGAGCAGTCCCCAATTATATTTCTGTTATATCCGATGGCACGACCGAACATGTGAATGTATCTCTGTGGCGTGCTTTTGGAGTCTCCGATGCACATGTACGGCTTTGTGTTGAGAAATTCCCGTGGATCGTAAAACTTCTACAGTGATGATGTTGAAATCAGAAATAACCTGGTTGAGGGGAGTGAAAGCGTCCCATGCTGGTAGTCCCCATGTGTAGCCTACTTTCATTGCATCATATTGACTCCACATCCACGAGGTTTGATACAAGATTATTGTATTATTTTGGATGCGATGCTGGGATGCTCAAAATATCACATGGACGAAATATTCTGGATAAAGAAGAGGTAGAAATGAGAGATTTATGTTGTTTATCATGTTTTCCTCTATTTCTTCAAGAAAATGTTTCAGCCGCGTCTCTGGAGTTATCTCATGAATTTTTTGATGGTCGTCGAGTGCGATGAACAGTCCCCAGTCGCATTTTTTCTTTAATTTCTGAAGTTGTTTTCCTCTGAGCAGGCTTGGGATCCTCCGCGGCCTCGTAAAGTGTTGAACGCATCTTCTAGACAGAGATGTGATGATATTCTTGCGCTGCATCCTTGAAGAGTAATTGACCTTGTTGTGGCTATGGCTTTTTGGATGACTGTGTCTTCTGAGCTTTGACAGTGAAGGGATTCCGTGTATATCCTCAGTCCTCAAGTATGGTTTACATGTTTCCATCTTTGTAGTGATTGCTGCTGTGGTGAAACTCTGGCTGGTATCAAAAAATGAGCGGTAACAGTTCTTGTTAGCAGATGTAATCAGAAGAGACTACATTATCATGATAATAAAGTAGGTTGACTAGAATTGTATGAGCTTCCGTGGAAGTAAAATGATTGGCTGGATGCGTAAGCGATCAAACTGTCCATGATCACGAGTTTTGGCGAGATGGATCAAAAGATGGCCACGACTACGAAGATTGGATGGCTGTGATCATGATCCTTGACATGGGGAGCGTGGTGGTACGACCCTTTGCAGGAAGAAGCGGCGTTGAAGCAGCTTCGGCTCTTGGAGAGGATGTTGAAACTTAAGAATCCAAACGCTAAAGCTTCGGCTTCGGATCCTGGAACAGGTTATGGAGAGAACGCTGAAGCGGAGCGGCTGTTGGAGCGAGTGTTGAAGCGAAGCGGTTGTCGGGGTGAATGTTGAAGCGGAGCGGCTGCGTTAATCAATGGGCTGTCAAACTGGACACCCTTCAGGCGAACAATGGTTAGGAGTCCCCAGTTCCATCTATCAATCGTGCTTTCTAGGAGAGGTTGGGGTTTTGGAATCACTTCTCTGATTGGAAACGGCTGCTTCCCTGATGCAGTGCGGTTGAGGGCTGCAAATATTCCTTGATGCTGCGCCTACAGAGTCTCACATAAGTGTTTCATCATAGACTGCACGATTTTGTGAGCGAAGTCCCCGGAAATCATGCAGCTCCTGACAGGAAGAGAGTCTTTGTGAACTCAGGGGGGTTGCTGATTTTCTTTTCCTCGATTTTGGAGAAGTCATTCCCGATCTTTACGTGTTATGAAATTGGATTGCTGATTCCCTTCCACTGGGAGTTCAGAAGCAACACTGGAAGGTTGCAAGCTGCTGGTACTGGGAATATGCAAGCTGTTAGCGCTGGAAGGATGCAAGCTGCTGTAAAGATGCAAGATGTTAGTGCTGGACGAACGCAAGCTGTTGGCGCTGGAAAAGTGCAAGCTGTTAGTGCTGGATCGTCTTGGAATGGGCGCTGGCATGACACGACGTTGGCTTGGCGTGGCGCGAACTGTTGGCTTGGCACGGCGCGGTAGCAATAAAGTGGTCAAGCATATTCCATGTCTGTACTCTAGCGTTTCTCTTCCAATTTGTTTTCTTGTGTTGGTGCATTCCCTAGCCATAGGTATGCCTTCCATAAATATGTAGAAATATTGTTCTTCCAAACAGGTGTAAACCTTAGCCGTTGGTATGTCATTCATAAACTTGTAGAAATACTTGTTCTTCTCTTCGAATATCACCGTAGTAGTGTCGGATACCTCATGAATAGTGACTGGTAATCGTTATTATGCAAAGTAGGTACGTACGGGAAAGTGACTGATTCCACGAAGAACTGGGCGTTATGGTTTCTCTGAGACCCAAAAGTTGCAGGCCAAGGTGACCGAAGGTCCTTCCGCGGACGTGGTCAAACAACAAGAATCGGAGGTCGAAAGGCTTTCCAAAGAGTTGGAGCTGAAACAGGCGGTCCTCTAAATGACGAAGGACGCCTTCTTCGAGAAGAGAAAAACACCGTTGAATGGCTTCCTTTGAATGTACTTTTGTCTTCTGAAATTCTTCTGTTTCGTTTTTTTTTGAAAGGCAAATGAAACACCTGGTTTATGGTTTTGATTTTCTGGATTCTTGGGTTGATAGACAAGTGTTACCTATGAGGGTTTTGGATTATTATTCGGGATGAACTGTTTTTTTGGAATGACGTTGTCTTGGTGTTTATGGGTAAAAATCGTTTCCGCCGATTTTGGTAAATTCGGTAGGTGAGTGAGAAACTGGTTTAAACCCTAAACAAATGTGCTGCACGTGAGCACTTTCTAGATTCGAGAGATCAATCTGTACAAGTCCGGCCTAAACCAAGAAATGGCCGTTCTAGACTTGCTTGGTCCACAAAGTGGAGGAGAAGGGTTTATTTGGGGAGGGAAGCAAAGAAAGGTGTTGAGACCGGAATACACTCCGGGAGAGTAGTGTCTCGACTTGTATCAGAAAGTGAAAGCTTCGGAAGCTTGCAAAAGATGAAAGCTTTTTGGAGAGCTTGCAAAGTTGCCTTTTCTGAAAGTGTTGTATTTTTCTCCTGACCGAGACTTGTTGTCTGGTGGAAATAGGTAAGACCTATTTATACAAGTCGAGATTGAAACGTACCCTGGCCTCATGAAAGAAGAGAGTAAAGGTGTTGATGGTGGATTTTCGTTTAAGGTTAAATTTGTAAAAAACCATAAAAATCATGCGCTGACATCTTGTAAAAGATAAAGCCATTTATAAGTGTTGGATACTCCCTCACTTAATTCACCAAGAATGGAGCAAGTAGCAACAATCCCATTCTGTGAATACATGAAATTCCTCCGAGTTGGAGCATGTAGCAACAATCCCTTCTGTGAATTTCATATCGGCCTTGTATTTCCAAAGTACTCATTATCGGTGTGGCATGACGACCGAGTGTTACTCTTACAGAGTAACACGAACCTCCAAGCACTATAATGAAACCATGTACGAAATACCCGTACAGCCGATTCTCGGTGTGTTATACTAGCCCGAGCCCTCTCGGTGTGTTATACTAGCCCGATTGAGCCCCTCTCGGTATGTTATACTAGCCCGATTGAGCATCCAGGACCGACCGTATCATCCGGATATGATCCGATCGCAGTCATCCAACTCCATAAGCATGATTGGATGACCCCCGCATCAATTCCATCATCCCCAAGCAGGTATGGAATACCCACGGCCGACCCCGCATGGTCGGCCATTGGCCTTGCTTGCCAAAAGACGTTCATACCAAGCATTATGGACGGAAAACCCTAAATAAGGGTTTGCGGCATATTACATGTGTCGCAAAACAATCTCAACCATCCATCTTCGCAGGTATAGATGGAGGGTGTAGATGTAGACTTAAAGGGCCCAGAGCATGTCAACAAGATCACCGTGAGACCGCCTACACACTTGACCAATCGGTCAAGACCAACAATGTTTGGCCGTGACAAAATCATCACCCAAACAAGGAGTGGCGCACGGCTTTTGAAAGCCAAAATTAGGGTTTCAAATCATCACGCGCGTCCATCTTCTCCGACACGAATGGAGGGTCACAGTTAGATTAAGCAAGGGCCGGTCATACAGCAAAGATGACCACCATGGGCTCATCTACCTCCTCATGCGATCGGCCAAGGCATCCCATGCCCGGCTAATCCAAAACGCCCGCCCAAACATGCGTGGTTACACTTCCCAAATTGCAACCGATCTCGACCACTCAACTTCACCGGATGATTTGAATGGCTTAGATCACGTTTTCATGGGATAGTCGTATAGGCATGATCACCAGCCGCCATCTTCCCGTCAAACCCATCGACCAAGACCGACCAAGATGTGTCGTCTTGAAACGCGTGCCGAACTAGGGATCTCGCGCCGGTTTCCAACTCCTTTGCGGCAACGGATTTCTGCCGCAAACCGATCTCAACCACTCAACTTTACCGGTTGAATTGAGTGGCCTAGATCGCACCTTCATGGGACGGTAAGACATGGACGTGTACACCAGCAGGCCATCTACATACACGTCCGGTCGGTCCTCTCCAAAATTCTTCCATTACTTGGTTTCGACCAAGTCAAGAGTCATGCTTGCGCTTCTCTTCAAAAAACCCTAATATTCATTAATCTGGCCGCAGATGAGTGTCTCAAAGATCATCTCATCCGTCCAACTTCACCAAACTTGGTTATACAACCCTCGGTCAGAGTTATTTGGTTAGTGAGGCGTCATTACCCATCACTTTACCACACCATAACGCAAAGCACTGCATAAAATACACATGATACTTCACAAGTATCGACTTTCCGAATAACACGGTTATTCAATTCAAGATTACATGCTATCTTTCGTGGATCCACGATCCACACATTCCATACATCAATCATGTGACAAAGCGGGGGATACATACTGGGGTATTGGTCTGGCGGTTTACAGCGTGCGGCGTGCAACGCGCCATCACAAGAACGTGTTAGGAAGTCATGGACGGTTAGAGATGAACGGGGAGAAGTGGGCAAGACCGGTCGACGCACAACTCCACTACTCCATCACTCCACTTCCCCACTTCCCACGAGAGACGTGAATGAGGCTCAATGACTTGTATAAATAGGTTCTCCGCCCTATTTCAAACAACAACACAAGTTCGCACGAGACAGAAAAAACCAAGTGTTAATACAAATCGTATTCAAACACCTGCAGCCTCGCTTGCATCAACCGCAAGCCCGCTCATCTTTTCGTTACAAGTCATAAGCAAGCCAACACCTTCACAATCTCAACACCTTCTTCGCTTCCCTCCCTAAGATCAACCCCATCTCCTTCACTTTGTGACCGAAACAAGTATGGAACGGCCATTTCTTGGTTTAGGCTGGACTTGCACAGATTGATCTCTCGAATCTACAAGCACTCACCGCGCAGTGCATTTGTTTAAGGTTTAAATTCATTCCTTATCCACACCCCAAATTACCAAATTCTACAGGAGTAGTTTTCACCCATAAACAATTGGCGACCACAGTGGGAGATTGATCTATCGGTTGCAAAAAATTGAATTCTCGATCCTTCAGTTTTCATCCCGCGATGTATCCTCACTCGGAGACCACAGGCGGTTCAGGTATCATGGGAAGCATAGCTGGAATGTTGGAGGATGTCTTGGCAAATCAAGCCGGTATCACCAGAAGGCAGAGCGAGACATTTCGCCTTTTGAATGATATAGCAGCACAATTACAAGGAGGGTCGATAGGCATCGACTCAGACATTGCAAGAAACGTTGAATCCTTAGTCAGGAGTCACACCTTTACAAGTGGAGAAGCAAAGAGAGCACGCAGTCGAAAACGAATCAAGAAAGATGGACAACACGGTCCGCATGGGGAAAAGACTTGTCCGGAGTACTACAATGTCTCGCTAGATAAAGAAAGGGAGCCTCGCAGCCTATGGAGCCCCGCTAGAGGATTTATATCTCAAAACTCTTGTCAAGCCCTAAGATTTGTCCAATCCGCGTCGACTTTTCAACCGATCGAGAAACGCTTGAGGAAGGAGAAATCAACTGAAATACCCGAATACGAGAGGATGGGAGCGTTCGATCCGATCACTCAATGATGACATCACGACACCTTCCACATCCCTTTACCTAGGCGAGCGATCCGCAGATATGATGGCACTCGCAAATCTTCCAACTTCATCTCCTGTTCCACGTCAAAGCCACGGAGAGGCGTTACAACGCCCACTGACGCGGGAAAAGTCAGACACAATGTACTTACATTTCCCCTTCCCGATAAAGAAGATTCTGGAGCTACTGGAGGCGTGGGTACGAAATGGAGAAGTGGGGCTACCCAGAGTATGGCGTCCGCCCACCGATCAAGAAGTGATGGACCCGAGGTACTGTCATTACCACCGGTTCCTTCATCACCCCACCAGTGAATGCAACGCTTTGAAGCGCATTGTTCAGGAGAAGCTTGGTCCAGATCGATAACTCTGAGAAATTGGTGCGGAGGATTTTCTTAGAAAGGCAACTCCGGTTCGATACAAGTGAGGCTTCGAAAGCAAGTAAGTTTTACTCAACAATTTTACAAGAAAGATAGTTTGGAATCCACTGGGGACTTGGCATCCCGCACGTGGAGAAAGAGGCTCAGTGATCAACGCCATGTTTGTTTCCATCCGTACCTCCCTTTTGCATAACGTTTACAATTTCATGTGATATGTGCAATCATTCATGACCAAGATTCAAATTTCATTTAACATAATCTCTTTCAAAAAAGGTTGTTCACAAAACTATCTCAAAATAAGCCAATCCAATCACCTATCAAATCCAAAACCGGAGATCAAAGAAAATCCTCACTATCACTCAAAAAAAAAAAAACATCTAAAAGAAGAGACAAGTATATAGCATGAATACTTCAAGGAAAGTCCTTCAGCAACAACTCGTCCTTCTGGGCGAGAGAGACTTTCATCCTTTGAAGCACAACTGCTTCTAGGCTCAGTTCCTTAGACAACTTCTCAACCTCTTCTTCCCGGCAAGCAACACGGTCCGCAGAAGGGACTTCATCCCGTAATTTCGGAGCTCCCGAATCTCGGAGAAACCTTTGAAGAACCAAGGGGCATTGAAACCGCATCAAGCGCAAACACGTCCCGATGACACCTCCAATCTTCAATCATCTCCTCGTAAACCGTTCGACCGGGCCGTGACGCTCATCCCCTCGGATAGAAACTAAAGCTTCTTGGACGCGGTTGACCAACGCAAGACGACTTTTGAGTTTCGTGGTGGTAGCAATGTGACCGTGCTTCTCCCATATCGCTGTGTACAACTCTTAGAACTGAACCGACACGCTGAATCCACCAACCAACACATGACCTGGATAAGGGACAAGTAAAGGAGGATCGAACAAAGCCCTGTGTTGCATCGCCGGCAATTCACCAACCGCAGGAGCCTTGTCGATTGCAGGAGGCCTTTCGAAGGGATCACCACAATAGCCATATTGATTGGAACTGTTCGGTGATGGATCTCAAGGGGATCCGTCTCAACCATAGCAGCACCGCCTCTCTCATATTCCTTAGGCATCTATTTCGCTCTGGGTGTTAATTTCCATCACGACCCCGTCAACAAGATCACTAAGGGAAGCGCCTTGTTCAACCGAGCTTGCATCATATCTGTCATGGTCAGAAAAAGGAGCGGTTTCTCCGGACTTCTCAAAGCATGAAGGTCACATCGCCGAGACTTCTCAAAGATGAAGGTCATGACCGCCGACTTCTCAAAGATGAAGGTCGATGCGCCGAGACTTCTCAAAGCATGAAGACCAAAGATTACCAGCTTTCTCATTTTGAATGCGCGCCAACCTTGTGAAGATATTCTCTTTCAAAATTCCCCGATTTCAAGCAAGGATCGTTTTAGAAGAATTTATCTTTGGAGAAATGAAAGAACCGAGGGGAAAAGATTTAAATACCCGCATATTGGAGGAATTGAGGACTACCGGACCGCATGCTTGCCTCTTAGGTCTTTCTCCTACTTGGGGACCAACTCGCTCTCGGTCCGTTTACCGGGAGCGGCTTCAACCGAAATGCTTCGGCCAAGACGTCGAAGATGGTTCACCACGGGGATCTGTCACAACACTCTCCGAAAATTTCGGAAAACCAACAGCTTGTTTCTTCCAAAATTCCTTATACTTATCGGTTACCACCGGGTTTCTCCCAATAGGCCGAAGGGAAGGCTCACCCGTTCCAAGAACACGTCAAAGATTAAGAATATTCGGGAGGAATTCTCTCGGAACCCCCGGTGGACGGATAAATGGGACACCCCGATCAAACCCCATTTGACGAGCCGCTGTCAATATTGTACGAGTCACAAAGAAATTCTTCGTTGAATAAAGACGGACATATCCCCGGGATGCATTTTGCGCATGTAAACAATTTCCCGGATCTCATAGTCTTAACATCAAGACGCAAGCACAACATCGGGCCATCGAAGCAATAGCAAAAGTCCTTGGTCGAACAACGGAAGGATGGACCGGCCCCCATGGACGGAAATCTACGTAAGACACATTGTCAAATGCGTCCACAAGTCTCGCACCGGCTCCGGGGCGCTTCTTATTCCAAATGGAGTATTCTCGAGCCACCATACAAGTTGGTGAGCAAATTTGTAGGGGTAGGAGCATAGCTTTTGAAGTGTTCCCATAAGAATGCCTCGAATAAAAGCGAAGTGAACGTGCGATTCCACCTTCTTGTACCCGTTAGAAACATGCATGTCCATTGCTAAGGCGTCCGGATGAGAATACAACGATCCAAGGAACAAGGCACCCGTGGGAAGAACTTTACCTTTGCCGACCTTATAGCAATCTTGACAAGGTTACCTCTAATGGTCTTCTTTCGTAACCATCGTCGAATATATCCTGGATAGCCATAAAGACAGAACGCAATCACACCGAGCTCATTTTCCAACTCCCGATCCGGCCCGGGTTTGCTGGAGACCACTCCGACACCCACCAGTTAAAAGCATCTCGTATATTTTTTCTCCTCCTTGTCCAGATTGTCGAATTCCGCCACCTTTTGAAGTATAGCATCATAGTCACGTTGCTCCGTATCAGAGAGATCGTAAGAAAGACTTCCGGCAACAGGCAGGTTCATTAATGCAACTACACTCTCCAGGGTAATAGTCATCTCTCCCCATATAGATATGGCTGTATGAGTAGAAATACGCCACCGAGAAATGAAGGTAATCAAACCCGCAGCGTCTTTTTTAATTTCAAGAGCAGCAGATGCCGTGACCGCATTGAGGATTTGTGCCGAAAGAAAATTATCTTTAATGCCCTTATTACTCAACATGCGTCTCATCCATCCTTCATAAGAACCCAGTGGAGTATGGCAAATCTTGAAGTCAATAGGGGAAGGCGGATATTCATTTCTCTGGAGACAAAATCTTACCACAAGTGCTGAAGAAGAAAACGGATCGGCCTCCATATTTTCTGAATCGGAAAGAAGGACTATCTTATGAGAAGGATGCCTTTTGGTGTTTGGAAAAGGCAAGGTGAACAACTCATCATCAATGTTCGGCATATCTTTGAAGTCATCAACACTTCCCCGACTTGGTACCAAGCATTATCTCCTAAGACATCTCGACAGAATTCTTTTCTTCATTCCATAATGAAATAAAAGACAGGAGTTAGAACTCGTATGAAAGCACATGAGAAATGTAGTCACACACAAGAAAGACACGGCTCACATCGGAGCATACAATGGCCGGTCCCAAACATCATTCAAGTCCGGTATTGATCAAGCTTCAGTATAACTCAAGTTTTCAAGTCTGGGATAAATGTCAAGTCCGGTACAAGTTTCAAGTCCGGTACAAATTTCAGTCAACATGTGTGAATAAGACCCACGTTCCGGCATACACGGCGGGCCCGCATTCATTCATCCGCATGCATCATAACACGATTTTCTTTATTCATGGGAATCGTGTCCACGGGATTCAAGCCAAATGGTGGAAAAAGCTAAGCATGCACATGTCTTACAAAAGGTGTTTACCTAACAAACTAGGGTTTTACCTTTTAAAAAAATAAAAAAAATAAATAAAAAAAAAAGGGAGCGGAACTTACCTTGGACGGACGGCGCACGGTAGCAGCTCCGGCGACGGCAACGGCAATAGCAACGGCAACGATGGTCGGCGGCGGCAGCAAGGTCACGGGAGCTGCTTGCCAAAACAAAAAAAAAAAATATATTCGTGAGGAAAAGAAAGGAGTTTTGTCTCTTTTATAGACAAAAATTAGAAGAATCCCAATAGAAGAAGGATTCCTCCCTTATTTGGTTTCCTCTTTTGATTCAAATACCCAAAGAAAGAAACCGGCCCCCCCAAGGATTCCATACAAGCGTGACGGCGTGGAAACTAGCGGTCAGCCAACACTCTTCGGGTAAACTCCTTTTATCTGTCTTTCTTACATATGTATGTCACCATCTCATGCCTACCACACAATAGTGTAACCATTATGTGCTAGGCGGGGGACTTAATGTTGATGGTGGATTTTCGTTTAAGGTTAAATTTGTAAAAAACCATAAAAATCATGCGCTGACATCTTGTAAAAGATAAAGCCATTTATAAGTGTTGGATACTCCCTCACTTAATTCTCCAAGAACGGAGCATGTAGCAACAATCCCATTCTGTGAATACATGAAATTCCTCCAGGTTGGAGCATGTAGCAACAATCCCTTCCTGTGAATTTCATATCAGCCTTGTATTTTCAGTACTCATTATCAGTGTGGCATGACGACTGAGTGTTACTCTTACAGAGTAACACGAACCTCCAAGCACTATAATGAAACCATGTAAGAAATACCCGTACAGGCTGATTCTCGGTGTGTTATACTAGCCCGAGCCCTCTCGGTGTGTTATACTAGCCCGATTGAGCCCCTCTCGGTATGTTATACTAGCCCGATTGAGCATCCTGACCGACCGTATCGGTCCGGGATATGATCCGATCGCAGTCATCCAACTCCATAAGCATGATTGGATGACCCCGCATCAATTCCATCATCCCAAGCGTGTATGGAATACCCACGGTCGACCGCATGGTCGGCCATTGGCCTTGCTTGCCAAAAGACGTTCATACCAAGCATTATGGACGGAAAACCCTAAATAAGGGTTTGCGGCATATTACATGTGTCGCAAAACAATCTCAACCATCCATCTTCGCAGGTATAGATGGAGGGTGTAGATGTAAACTTAAAGGGCCCAGAGCATGTCAACACGATCACCGTGAGACCGTCTACACACTTGACCAATCGGTCAAGACCAACAATGTTTGGCCGTGACAAAATCATCACCCAAACAAGGAGTGGCGCACGGCTTTTGAAAGCCAAAATTAGGGTTTCAAATCATCACGCGCGTCCATCTTCTCCGGCACGAATGGAGGGTCACAGATTAGATTAAGCAAGGGCCGGTCATACCAGCATGATCTCTCGAATCTACAAGCACTCACCGCGTAGTGCATTTGTTTAAGGTTTAAATTCATTCCTCATCCACACCCCAAATTACCAAATTCTACGGAGTATTTTTCACCCATAAACAAAAGGGTGAAATAATTGGAGGAGGTGGTAACCACAAGGTGTTTATGGGTGAAAACGTTTTCACAATTATTTCCTCATTTATTTGATTTCACATTTTATTCCTTTTCACGCTTTCTTAATGTGAGCGTAGTGTACGTCGTAAGTTGTGACCGCCAAACCAAGACCCCGGAAAGCAATCCCAGTTTTTGTTGATGTCTCGAGTGTTGGTTTCACCTTGAGTGCAAGTGGTGCTGCTAGGGGCGCATGTGGCATGTGCCAATGGCATGTGCGAGTGCCTTTGTTGCGAGTTGCACCTCGAGCGCAAGTGGCAATGCCGAGTCGCTAGTGGCGTGTGTGGCATGTGCCAATGGCATGTGTGGAATGCCTTGGTGATAGGTTGTACGTTGAGTGTAAGTGGCAATGCATACAACTGCTAGTGGCGTGTGTGGCATGTGCGGGATGCCTTGGCGGTAGGTTGCACGGTTTGCAAGTTAGGCTACCCGGCGTGGGTTTTGGCATGTGCCAATGGCGCGTACGGCCAAGTTGGCCTAGGTTGCACGGCTTGCAAGTTGGGCTACAAAGATGCGTGTTTGGCATGTGCCAATAGCATGCGTGGCCAATTTGGATCATGGCCCGTAAGAAAAGCTACCAAATAGCGTGTTGGCATGTGCCAATGGCATGCGTACATTCGGGTCGCGGCTGGTAGGAAAAGCTACCAATGAGCATGTTGGCATGTGCCAATGGCATGCGTGGCCAATTTGGGTCGCGGCCTGGTAGGAAAAGATACCCGAGCGTGTTGGGATGTGCCAATGGCATGCGTGGCCAATTTGGGTCGCGGCGGGTAGGAAAAGCTACCGGCGGCGTGTTGGCATGTGCCAATGGCATGCGTGGCTTAATTTGTCCTAGGTTGCACGGTTTGCAAGCCTAGGTGCGGGCGCTACTTTGGCATGGCGCGGCTAGGGCCAAGGTAAGGGTGTTTGGCTTGGCGTGGCATGACCAGCATAGCTAGGGCCAAGGCAGAGTCTGTTTGGCTTGGCGTGGCATGACCAGCATAGCTAGGGCCAAGGCAAAGTGTGTTTGGCATGGCGCGGCTAGCTTGGGCTAGGTGTGGCTGGCATAATTTTCCATTGGCACGGAGGTGCGGCTAGCATGGTTGGCATGCTTTGGCGCGTATGGTGGGTCGGCATGATTTTCCATTGGCACGAGTGCGGCTAGCTTGGGCTAGGTGTGGTCGGGGCATAATTTGCCATTGGCACGGAGGTGCGGCTAGCATGGTTGGCATGCTTTGGCGCGTTTGGTGTGGCCAGCATGATTTTCCATTGGCACGAGGTGCGGCTAGCTTGGGCTAGGTGTGGCTGGCATGATTTTCCATTGGCACGGAGGTGCGGCTAGCATGGTTGGCATGCTTTGGCGCGTTTGGTGTGGCTTGCGTAGCTAGGGCCAAGGCAGAGTGCATTTGGCATGGCGCAGCTAGCTTGGGCTAGGTGTGGCTGGCATAATTTGCCATTGGCACAGAGGTGCGGTTAGTATGGGTGGCATGCTTTGGCGCGTTTGGTGTGGCTGGCATGATTTTCCATTGGCACAGAGGTGCGCTTAGCATGGTTGGCATGCTTTGGCGCGTTTGGTGTGGCTGACATGATTTTCCATTGGCACAGAGGTGCGGCTAGCATGGTTGGCATGCTTTGGCGCGTTTGGTGTGGCTGGCATGACTTGCCATTGACACAGAGGTGCGGCTAGCATGGTTGGCATGCTTTGGCGCGTTGGTGTGGTCGGCATGATTTGCCATTGGCACGAGGTGCGGCTAGCATGGTTGGCATGCTTTGGCGCGTTTGGTGTGGGCGGCATGATTTGCCATTGGCACGGAGGGGAATTAGGGTTTTGTTCGTTGTAACCCTAATTTGAAAAATACCCCTATTAATTACTGACTACATGCATTAAATGTTCTAATAAATGTGTCACTGGTGACATTAGGTTATTTGGGCTTTTACGACTTTACCCTTTGTTTAAAAAAACCACCATCAACATTAAGTCCCCTGCTTAGCTCGGAACAGGAGCTTTGTAGCGAGGTAAGCATAAGATGGTGACAAACTATCAACAACGAATGGTAAAGAGAATTGAGGAGGCTTGTCTGACCTTTTTATAAATAGGATTTGGAATCTTTGCCTCTGGCAGTTTTGCACAAATCGGGAGGTTGGCCCAATTGGGGAGTTATCATCATTGAGAGACAAGAAGCTGGGCGGCATTGAGAAGTTGACGCGAGTTGGGAAACTGAGCGTGCTAGCTGGCGGGACCGGCGTGAGGTGGGGAAGCTGATCGTGCTAGCTGGCGGGACCAGCGCAAGGTGTGGAAGCGGTGCGTGCTTGATGGCATGACTTGGGTGGTCATTGGGAAGTTGGCGCAATTGGTGGGACCTGGTGCAACTTGGGCGACATTGGGAAGTCAGGCGCGATTGGTGGGACCGGTGCGGCTTGGGCGACGCTGGGAAGCTGGGTGCCATTAGTGGGACCGGTACAACTTGGGCGACGTTAGGAGGTTGGGCGCCCTTGTGGGCCCATTCCTTATACGCACGATTTTTGGTAAAGGGAAATCCTTCCCAATTTCAGAATCTCCACGCCCATATATATAAAATCCCTTTCTCTCATCTTGTACTTTGTTCTTTCATCTTTTCGTAGTAGCAGCAGAGTCACAAAGGAAAAAAAAACGGCTTCCAGGTATGCCTTCCAGTACTTCTCTTGTTTCCCTATTCATGTAGGTGCAAACCCTAAAAGTAGGCGTTTTTCTTTTATAATCCTTGCAATGATATTGCGCATATGATTTCTTGGCGTGCTTCTTGTAGAAAATATTGTATATATGCACCCAAGGGAGATACTACATATATGATTCGAGCCCGTAGAAAAATTCTCCATATATAATTTTGAACCCGAAGAAGGATACCATAGGCGCATTCGAGCGCGTAGAAAATACTGTGTATATAGTTTTGAACCCGAAGAAGGATACTGCAGACACACTTGAGCCCGTATAAAATACTGCATATATAATTTTGAACCCGAAGAAGGATACTGCAGACGCACTTGAGCCCGTATAAAATACTTCGTATATAATTTTGAACCTTGAAGAAGATATTGCGTGTGCATTTTTGAACCCGTAGAGAATATCGTATATATGAATCCCGAAGAAGAATATCAGTATATGTGCTTCATATGACTTCGAACCCATAGGAAATATTGCATATATGAATTTCGGACATGAAGAAAATATCACAAGCGTGCGATTTTTGAACCCGTAGAAAAATGCTCCATATATAAGTTTGAACCCGGAGAAGGATATTATAGACGCATTCGAGCCCGTAGAAAAATGTTGCGTATATAATTTTGAACCCTGAAGAAATACTGCGTGTGCAGTTTTGAACCAATAGAGAATACACCCTCTTTTTTTTTTTTTTTTTTTTTTTGTATTCCAGGTTTTCCTTTTGTTGGGCGCGGTTATGTGTCAGGGAGATAATTTCGTCTTTCTCCGTGTGCAGATATCTTGTTACTAAGTTGTTATGAAGAAATCCGACAAGATGTTACCTGAACAAAATTTCTCCTCATCGAAGGATGTTCATAGTTCCAAACCAAACACGGATGATGAATTCTTTGCCAAACCCCTCGCCCCTGCTCGGAAGAATCACCCAGGTTTTGTGCCAATTTTGTTGACCGGTGGTGAAGATGAAAAGAAGACACGTTCAGTTCTCCCAGAGAACACCATACGGTTCTGTCTTCATAAAGGGGTATATTCTTCTTCCAACATTGATTTCAGGATGTGTCAAAGCTCATTGCGTTCCTTTGATAGATGGGTTGAGTTCATGGTGAGTAAGGAGCACATAAATACCAACTTGACTCGAGCAGATTATTGATCTTTGTCGGAGCTTCAAAGAAATCTCCAGATTAGGAAGGATATCCGGGCTTGGTTGCTTTCATCTCCAGATGGTGTTCTGGACACCCATACGATCATATGTAGATGGGGTAAAATAACTTTCTCCTTGGAGAGTGTGGCTTTATTGCTGAACCTTCCAATAACCTAATCTTAACATCCAATTATCTCGAAGGTGAGGAGAAGATGCGGGGATGACCTTGCCGCTAAATTGGGAAATTTCGCTCGAAAAGACTCTCCGCGAAGTCGAAGGATTCTGTCCAGGAAAGAGGATGAAAGGTGCCTTACTGACTGGTGGATATCTCGGTGGTTTTGGACGATTTTGGAACCTAAACGTAAAACGATGATCTTCACGTTGCAAGCATTTTTGGCTCTCTCTGGTTGTCTAAAGACATTTTTGACGACGGTTCTGGAAAAAAGGAAATAAGACCAGAGTTGCTAGTGATTGCTGTGAAGTTGGCAAAAGGTGAGGTTCTTCCAATTGGCAAGCTATTCCTTGGTTCCCTGTATGTGCATCTGGATCACCTAGTTGCGAACATGCGAGTTTCGAATGGTTTCATGAAAGTAGATTCATATGTGCACGTTGTTTTTCTACAAGCCTGGTTATGGGAGCACTTTGAGAAGTATGCTCTGAAACCGTTGCCTTCGATTCCAGCGAGTTGGGGTGGATCCCGGATTCTTCGATGGGTGAACATGCGTCCAAGAGTTGGCATGAGCTTGGTTAGTCTTCTCGATAAGTCGTATGAAATCTGTTTTCGCCCATGGGAGCCGGTCCATAGGTTGGTGACTCAAATTGACACCTTTGCTTCTGCTCCGATCATGTCTTTGTCTTCTGATAGAAACTTGAGCGTTGGTGAAAACTTGTTTATTCAAAGCTGCATGTCCGGTTATATGCCGTCTTTCTTCATGGGGTCTTTCCGAAAAGCTTCTTACAATATTGACCGTGCTGCTCGTCACTTGGGCTAGGTGTGGCTGGCATGATTTTCCATTGGCACGGAGGTGCGGCTAGCATGGTTGGCATGCTTTGGAGCGTTCGGTGTGGCTTGCGTAGCTAGGGCCAAGGCGAGTGCATTTGGCATGGCGCGGCTAGCTTGGGCTAGGTGTGGCTGGCATAATTTTCCATTGGCACAGAGGTGCGGTTAGCATGGGTGGTATGCTTTGGCGCGTTTGGTGTGGCTGGCATGATTTGCCATTGGCACAGATGTGCGGTTAGCATGGTTGGCATGCTTTGGCGCGTTTGGTGTGTCTGGCATGATTTGCCAATGGCATAGAGGTGCGGCTAGCATGCATGGTTGGCATGCTTTGGCGCGTTTGGTGTGGCTGGAATGATTTTCCATTGGCACAGAGATGCGGCTAGCATGGTTGGAATGCTTTGGCGCGTTTGGTGTGGATGGCATGATTTTCCATTGGCACAGAGGTGCGGCTAGCATGGTTGGCATGCTTTGGCGCGTTTGGTGTGGCTGGCATGATTTGCCATTGGTACGGAGGGGAATTAGGGTTTTGTTCGTTGTAACCCTAATTTGAAAAAAATACCCCTATTAATTACTGACTACATGCATTAAATGTTCTAATAAATGTGTCACTGGTGACATTAGGTTATTTGGGGTTTTACGACTTTATCCTTTGTTTAAAAAACCACCATCAACACTTGGTTATGATTGTAAGTAACACAAACATCCCAGGGAAGATATGGAAACGTTGCGTGTTGGTAGATGACATGGGATGAAACATAACATGGATATCGGTTTTATCATTTCCGTGAAAACTTGAAATAGTATACCATGTATTTTGTCTAGGCAAGACTTACTTGGTTTTTGGATCTGCCAACGAAAAACGAGTCAGGTGCAAGTACGACTTTCGCGATTGTGGAAAGTTCCCAGTCGTTCCTGAGTCACTTTATAATCGAGTCATCGATCCCTGAGCGGATCGTTTGCTTTTAACCTCTGGGAAGTCCCAAGTCGCCCCTTGCCGCGTCAAGACTGATAATCAGGTTGTCTGGTAACTGAGTCCTCGATCCCTGAGTGGATCGCCTACTTATACCATCTTGATGTCTGGGCCGAAGCGTGACATCGATGGTCGAAAATTGATATTGTAACCGAAAGATCAATCTCCCACTGTGGTCACCAATTGTTTATGGGTGAAAATGGTTTCTGCTGATTTCAGTAATTTTGGGTGTGTGGGTGAGAAATGAATTTAAACCCTAAACAATATACTGCAAGGGAGTACTTTAGATTCGAGAGATCAATCTGTACAAATCCGGCCTAAACCAAGAAATGGCCATTCAGACTTGCTTCGGTCACAAAGTGAAGGAGAATGGGTTGGTTTTGGGGAGGGGACGCAAGGAAAGTGTTGAGACCAGAATAGTTGATTTTGGAAGAGTAGTTGTTTTCTACGACTTGTATCAGAAAGTGGGAAGCTAACAGATGGAAAGCTAGCAAATGTTTTTTCTGAGTGTTGTATTCTCCTGACTGAACTTGTTATTCGGTGGAAATAGGTAAGACCTATTTATACAAGTCGAGGTGTAACGTACTCTGGTCTCATTAAGGAATGGAAAATCGGTGAGTAAATGAGAGGAGGTGGTAACCGTTAACGCATGGAATTGATGTTCCATAAAAAAGAACGTTTCACCATTACTCCCTGTATTTACTAACCGCCTCATCCTTATGACACTTCCTTATGACGGGCGTAGTGTACGCCGCACGCTGTAAACCGCCAAACCAATACCCAAAGAGGATCCCCCCAGTTTGTGATATGTGTTTATGTCTTGAATGTTTTCTTAGAAAACATGTACCATATTGTTGTTGCCAGACAAGTCGAGCTTGGGAAACTTGCTGGCTTGGTGACCTTCGACGGTCGAGATTTTGCATCTTAAGAGGAAAGGTAGCCGTTGATCGTCGCACGCTTTCGTTTTTGGTAGCCGCATAGGGAAGGCCAGCATGGTGGTGCGGCAAGTTTGGCATGCCTTGGAGCGGTTTGGCATGGCCAAACTAGGGTTTTGGGTCAAAGGTTACCATGTGTTGTCTGGTAACCTTGGACGGCTAGGATTTGCTCCAGGGATTGAAGGTCTACCGTTGATTTCGCACGCCTTCGTTTGGTAGCCGCATAGGGAAGGCCAGCATGGTGGCGCAGCAAGGTTGGTGATAGGTGTATAAAACACCTAATTTCATATCTAGTATGTATGCTTTCTTTGTTACTTTTCTTGTAAATTATGTATCTTATGTGTACTTTTTAGTTATTTAGGTACTTTGGAGCCATTCGAAGCGAAAGAAGAAGAAAACGTCCTTGGAGCGAGAAGGTCAATTCACAGGCGATATTTGGAGCAGGCTAGATTGTGCAAGAGGACCTATGCTGGAAATTAAAGTATCAGTCTCCTAGAACTGACAGCTGAACAGAGAATTAGGCTGTCGGTTATCTGAAACCGACAAGCTACACATGAGCTGGTTAACCCTTATCCATTTTATCGGGTGCCAGTAGTACTTATCATTACTACACTAGAGAATTCAGAGAGTATTTTCTCTTATCTTTATCACCTGAAATCGAGAGAGGAAAGAAATGGAGGCCATTGTCCGAGACCTCTCTGTCTAAGATCGACGAACACATAAATGGGGAGATAACGCTTAAGAAATTGATGATTCAAGAAGATTGGATGATAACTTGGGTTCGATCGGTGATACTTGAACTGAGACTTGATTTGGTGGATTTGAAAAGGATTTGAGAAATTAGATATGAAGAAAGGGGACCTGGGAATTGTTAAATTGATGAGTCTGGGTTTGTTCTTTAAGAATTGAGGGCTCGAGTTGAACCGAGAAAGAATTTTTGATGCTGTGAAAGAGGAGATTTAATTAGGGTTTTAGTTCAAATCTGGAATGAAGAACTGGTGATTGATTGACGTGAATTCGAGAGCTAAGAGGAAGAATATAAGAAACGGGTTTTAGAATTTGGAGATGAAAATCAATCTGAGAAGATGAGATATGGGGTATGTGGTAATTGAGAACCAGGTTTCAGGGAGAAGATTGAGATGCTTATGATGTTAGGGTTTGAACCTGAATTGAATTGTAGCTTATGGCTCGAGAAGATGGTCAGCTGAAGCTTGGTGAGAATTGTAGGAAGACCATGAGATGCAATTGGTCCTGATGGTTGCTGTTTGACTGTGATGCTGAGGCAATGAAGCTGAAATATTATAGAGATTGCCGTGTCTTGAAATTGAATGGGTCTGTGTTGGAAATTCACGCTGGGATTGAAAGCTGAGCAGAACTGAGATGTTACATGGAAGAAGAGATGTTCGATGCTGTTGCCGCAACTGGTGCAATTGAGATGAGAAGATGGTGCTGGGGAAGATTCATGGAGATTGTGAGCTGCAGTTGCAGCTGTGTGTGTGGAAAGCACTGCTGGTGGTGTTGTGTGTTGCGGAGATGAACTGGAGCTGAGACGAAGGCAGGCTATGGCATTGCAGGTGATGTTGATGGATCTAATGCAGCTGAGACAAGAAGTGCAGGGAAGTATAGAAGAAGCTGTGAGATTTGGGAAAGAAATGGAATCTGGTTGTTGTTTACTCACAAGTTCTGGTGCTTGGTGTTGGTGGTTTCAACTTGGCATAGTAGTGTGTGTTGCAGCTATAGCTGTTGCTGCCATGGACTGTAACTATGCAGTGAGATGAACTGGCAATGAGTTGGTTTTGTGCCGAGAATATGGTTATGATGGCCTTGAACTGAAGCTGGTGCTCAAGTATGATGTGAGGTTCTGGTATGAGTTACAGGTGATAAGGAATTTTGCCTTGGTGGAGCTCGCTGCAAGGAATCCGTAGCCGAAATGAGATAATGGAGTAAAATAGAATGAAGTATAAGCTGCGTAGGAGTCTGTTGGACTGAGATTTGCAAATGGTTACAGATTGTGGAAGTGATAGCTTGGAGCTGGTTGGAATTGATACTGCAGGAATTGGCACTGGGTGGAGTTGGAAGGCAACAGTGAGGATCGATATAATTGGTGAAGGTATATGCAGTAGCAGATGGGGGTTGATCTGAAGTGGTTTAGTTGAATGTGTATGAGTGAATGAGTGTCAAAGACTGGCAGTTCTGCTGTGAGCTGGTGATGTTTGTATGTGCAATGGATAGGCATGACGCAGGTGAAATAATGAAGGAGATAGTTGTGGCCTGAGTTAGATGGAATTTGAAGCTACAAATGAGGTGAGGATGGATTGAGCTACTGGGTTTGTAATGTCTGAGATGCAAGGAGCTGTGGTTGGTAGTCTGGTATTGCAGTTAAGCCATGGTGTTAACTGGTGCTTGCTACCATGGTCTGTATGCCTAAAGTGAAGCCTAGGCTAGATAAATGAATGAGTTGGATGAAGATAACAGGGTGCTGCAATGAATGTGTGTAGCTGGAAGGTTGCATTACAGGGGATGCTGAATGAACTGTTTTGTCAGTGGATGAATGTAGGGAAGTCGTGAATGATGCTCAACTATTCCGCAACTAAGTTATGGCCTGTGCAGACTGCAAATTTCCTAGGCCAAGGTGATTTAGAGTTGACTCGTTCCTGACTCAGCTGACTCGATCTTACTCAGTCGATCCGATCTGACTCAGTGCTTGACCCGAGTTAACTCGATTCACCCGAAAGCACTTGCCGGTCGGATTCCGACCATCTCCTACCATAATACGATTTCAGCGACCTCTTTGGGACATATTTTCAAATGGGTTTTCCTCACACATGGGCTTGGTGGACTTCTATCTATTGGACCTTTGGGACTTGACCTAATTTTGGAAGAGAGGAAAAGCTATAAAAAGAAGACTTCTACAACTTTTGGGATCACGTATTATTGTTGGAACTTGGAGAGATCCGCTTTTGTTTACGCTTCTAGGGTTTGCTTTTGTTCATCTTCTTTTATTCAATTAATATTTTTATGATGAACTCCATAGCTATGAGTAGCTAAACAATTATTATTGGTTATGGGATAAAGTGGATTTCACAACATGATATATGATTCAATGAATTAGTTTTGTCTCAATACTTTATTATTTATGCTTCATTATTAATTTTGTTATATAGTTTGAATGCTTGTTTAGTCGAGTCCGGAATCGATTGTGTTTGCCTTCATCCTTATTGCTAGATTAGGGTTTTCAATACGAAATAGTTGTTTATCCCTGATTCTAAGTAGCATATTGTGGTTATTACTTGTAGTGATGTTATAATCACATATGAATCATAACCTTGGTTAAATTGAATTAGTGCTTTTACACGTTTGATTGCCTTGATTAGTCTTATTCCATAGAACTTAGTGCTTTTAGGGAGTTAAATCTAATTGTGCTTTTACACTTTAGGTTGCTTTAGGAAGAATTCACATATGCATCTTTTAATGTGGTTGTGATGAAATCGTGGAATTAGCGGGATATACTTGCGATCAAGGTATCCTAGGACTTTTAGTAAATGAGAGATTAAAATACCAATTCTAATCGTTGATGAAAATACATGTTTGTGAATGATACTATCCCGTACCCAATATCTTCTCCTTATTGATTATTCAAATTATTTTATTGCTTTCAATTATTTTTATTGCTTAAATAAAACAAAAATCCCCCCCTTGGTTACTAAGAAACTGAAATTCTATAATAACAAAAGCCTCTCTGTGGGAACGAACTCTTTCTTATCACATACTATATTTATATCTAGTTGAGTGAGAAAGTGAAATTATATTTGCATGGCTGACAATCGACCAAATTTTGGCGCCGCTGCCGGGGAGGCATACGACTTGTTATTAAGTTTTTAGTTTCTTTTTATAATTTCTGCTTTTATCGTTGCTTTTTGTTTCTTTTCTTGTTTCTCACTTGTTTGCGAGAATTGTTTTCAGGTACCTAATCCCTGGCTTCTAAAGATTGGAACTATCCAAGGTGCTGGATAGCTACTCGTAGAGGCACAATACTCCAACCAAGTCAAGACACAACAGAAAATCAAGAGTTAGAAGTGGAAGAAGAGTTACAAATAGAAGGAGGACAAGAGGTTCCAATCGTAGACGAACCACAAGTTGAAGAAAAAGAAGCAATGGGTGATGCAAATCGTACACTCAAGGACTTGGCTTCTCATAGGCTTGATACACAACAGGGGTGTATTCAAACAAACTCTACTTTTGAGATCAAGACGGGGTTGCTTAGAGAATTACCAAAGTTCCATGGCATGGTGAATGAAGACCCAAACAAGCATCTTATGGACTTCCACACCATTTTCATGGCCATGCTTCCAGCAGATGTTGAGGCGGATGGTGCATTGTTGAAAGTTTTTCGTTTCTCTTTGATGGATAGTGCTAAGGATTGGTTGTATTATTTGCCTTCCGGAAGTGTCACGACATGGAATGGGCTGAAGAAACTCTTTTAGAGAGATATTTTCCTGCATCAAAGGCTACTCAAATTCGAAAAGGAGATTTGTGGGATGAAGCAAAATGTGGGAGAATCCTTATATGAATGTTGGGAACGATACAAGAGATTGGTGGCAAGGCGCCCTCACCACCAATTCAGTGATTTGTGATCATCCAATACTTCTATGAAGGACTCCAATCAAGTGATAGGAATCTTCTTGACGCTGCGGGTGGTGGTGTACTTATGAACACGACGGTGACACAAGCTAGAGAGTTGATTGAGAGTATGGCAGCAAATTCTCAATAATTTTCAAGTCATGGATCAGAACCACCTACCAAGGAAGTTAATCAAATTGATGAGATTATTGAATTACGTCAACAAATGAGCAACATGATGGCAATGATGCAACAAATTGCACAGAGGGTTGTAAAACCATCGCGCCATCTTATGAGAACGTAGAGCATGTCAATGCTATTTTCTCAACTCAACCGTATGGTATTTACTCTAACACTTACGAGCAAGTTGCAGGTGCAAGTTCTGTTTACAATTGTCCGAGTGAGTTCCAACAACGAGTGCAACAACCGCAACAAGCGCAAAGCCCAGAATTGGCAAAGATGGCTACTTTGGTTGAGACTCTAATTTCCGTGGTACAACAAAATCAACAACTAGCGGATTTGAATCAACAGAAAATGGATAATGCAATTAAAGAGTTGCAAGCACAAGTTGGTGAACCACAACAACAACAATCAGCTCAAGGTCAAGGTTCCGGTTTCGATGAAAAGCTTAACACCATGATGCAAGGCATTTCTACTATGTTTCAACAAAGTCAACAAGAGACCAAGAGTACAATAAAGGAGTTGCAGACTCAAATGAGTTCCATGGCCGAGGAGATTAATCAGTTGCATGCACAAAATGGTGAGAGACTCCCTTCCCAATCTCTTAACCCAAGAAAGGGTTTCAATGCTATTACGTTTGGAAGTGGTACACAATTTGTGCAAACCGAAGTTATTGATTCGGGTAAAGAAGAGATACCAACAGAACCGGTTTTGGAGGAAAAGAACACTAATTTTCCCCAAGCTCCCGCGGTAACTAGTTCTAAGTCTAAACCGCTTGTTTCTACTTACGTTCCTCCTTTACCTTTTCCTAGCAGGTTCGCTAAAGCTAATAGGAAGGTGGAACAAGATAGAGATATTTGGGATGTTTTTAAGAAGGTCCAAGTGAATATTCCACTCATTGAAGTAATTAGGCAAACTCCTCGCTATGCAAAGTGTGTAAAGGAATTGTGCACTGATAAGCACAAGCTAACCGGTAATGAGGTAATGAGTGTGGGGGAGAATGCTTCGGCATATCTTCGAAAGAAACTCCCACCTAAATTAAAGGATCCTGGTAGTTTTACTATTCCCTGCACTATTGGTAAAACAAGGTTTACAAAAGCTATGCTAGATTTAGGAGGTTCTATTAATGTTATGCCTACTTCAATTTATGATGCTTTAAACCTTGGTCCTCTTAAGGAAACCGGCATAGTTATTCAACTTGCCGATAGATCTAATGTTTACCCGAAAGGGATTGTTGAAGATGTTTTGGTGCAGGTAAAATGACTAATATTTCCAGTGGATTTCTACGTTTTAGACATGAGTGATGTGAATTCATCCTCGTCTACACCTTTACTGTTGGGTAGACCATTTTTGATTACCGCTAGAACGAAGATTGATATTCACGATGGCACATTGACTATGGAGTTTGATGAACAAGTCATTCACTTCAATATCGTTGAGGCGAGGAAACAACCATATAACATTCAATCAGATTTCCATAACGTGTTGGAAGCCGGCTAAGGCGTAGAAAGCAAGGAGATAGTCGGGCTGACGACTTTAAACCAAGCGCTAATTGGGAGGCAACCCAAATGATGAGTATTTCTTGTCTTGTATTTGTTTCTTGTCTTGTTTTTAGTTTTCTTGTCTTGTTTTTATTTTTTCTGATTTCTTGTCACATATCATGTTAGAATTTCCCACCTTGACTTACTTTGGACGATTCAATTTACATTGAGGACAATGTAAAGTTTAAGTGTGGGGGAGTGGTTAAGCATTTGCATTTGCATTGTAAATTTTTAATTAAAATTTTTAACTTTTGTGTAAATTAGTGAATAAAAAACTCCAACTTGTAGTTAGTTTAGAGTCACATAGTATACATGTCGCTAAGATTACATCGAGATTCTCATAAGAGTGATGAACTTAGAGATGACGAGAGAACATGATCGGGTTTCTTAATTGTATGAGAGTTAAAGTTGGATTTAACCATGCCAGTGGCAAATAAGGTGCAGACTGAATTCAGTATTAGAGTAGTGATCCCCTATAGTGGAGACTACCCATGTTACATCATGAGAGGCACCGACCTTCAATTTTTTGTACCTGTCTAAATTTGTGCTTTTAGAGTGTGTGTCACCGTACGTAAACTCCGGGTAGAATGGTGAGCTACCCAACCTCACACCAATACAAGCACTTCTTTGATCTCTTGAGTGCTATTTTTATCAATCATGATGGTGACATCGAATTGCTAACTTACATACCACTTGTAATCTTGTTCGCAGTTAGCACCATCCACCTTATCTCTCTCTACACCAACAAGTCCATAGAAACACCATCATCATCAACGAGAGGAGCATCACAAATTCGAAGGAAAGTTGAAGACGTTCAAGGTTTACAAGCAACAACACAAAAATGAGCAGATTTCAGATTCAAGTAAAGCAACAAGATAAGGAGCAGAATTTTTACAAGTTGAAGACTATAGTACGAGAGCGAATATTATCAAGATGAGATTTCGAGAAGTTTATGATATCAATACATACAAGTTGTGAAGAATCATGCGGTAAAATACTTATACCATGGCTATTTGTACTTATTTTATTTGTATTTTCAGTTTGTGTTTATTTCTCTTGTCTCAAAAAAAAAAAAAAAAAAAAAAAAAGAAAGAAAAGACAAGAGAAAATTTTGTTAAGTGCATTTTTAGTTTTATTTAGTTTTGTTTTCATTTTGTATTTTTTTTATTTTTTCTTGTCTCATAATAAAAAAAAATAGAAAAAAAAAAAAGAAAAAAAAAGGAAAAAAAAAAGAGACAAGAAAAATTCATTGTATCATATTTTGGTTTGTTTAGTTCGTTTTTGGTTTTGTATTCTTTCAATAAAGCCAATGGAAGAAGGAATATCTACAAAGAAGTTTCAAGCAACAAGGATTTGAAGAAAAAGAGTTATATTGTCAAGATATACGAAGTTCAAGAGTTATCATCAAGAGTTGAAGACCGAAGACGAATATGAAGACACCGATTGAAGACCGAAGACGATTCTATGGATGCTGTGAGAGTGGTGCTAACTGCACGCCGAACGGATAACGAGGTAAGTAAGCATATTCCCACCTTCGTTAAGTGATTGATTTCCTTTCTTAGAGATCGTCAGAAAAATGGGTTTTCAAAAATGATAAAAGATGTGGGTTTTCAAAACAATTCGGAGGGTTTTGCCTTCCTACCATTCAACGTGTCGCAGGATTCTCTCTTCATTCCTACCTGGACACATGTGTGACCCATAAAAAGTCGTTTATTATTGAGAGCAATATCATAAAACCCTTTCTTGTGAGGCGAGTCGAGACTTTCGATCACTTCGAACTGCATTTCTTTCGAGAAAGGATGGTTATTTCTCTCTCAACTTTTAAGGATGAGATTGTGTTCATTTATGTGTCTAACTTCTTATGACTAGTGTGTAGAATCTCTATGTCTTCTTAGCGCGTTGGATGCTATCATTACGGAGAACTAGTAAGTTGGTAAAATAGGTTTTGTGGGTATATCTCTAGTAAACCCTCACGAGACTATAACTCGTCCACTAGGGATACCTAGGGGTTCAAAGGCTTGTTATTTATGCTAAGAGTAATCGTAGCCTTGACGACATGGAGTTGTATGTATTTCTCTTGAATTTGTTTTGTTTGATTTGCTCGAGGACTAGCAAAGTCTAAGTGTGGGGGAATTTGATAGGTGTCTAAAACACCTAATTTCATATCTAGTATTTATGCTTTCTTTGTTACTTTTCTTGTAAATTATGTATCTTATGTGTACTTTTGAGTTATTTAGGTACTTTGGAGCCATTCAAAGCGAAAGAAGAAGAAAACGTCCTTGGAGCGAGAAGGTCAATTCACAGGCGATATTTGGAGCAGACTAGATTGTGCAAGAGGAGCTACGCTGGAAATTAAAGTGTCAGTCTCCTAGAACTGACAGCTGAACAGAGAATTAGGCTGTCGGTTATCTGAAACTGACAAGCCACACATGAGTTGGTTAGCCCTTATCCATTTTATCGGGTGCCAATAGTACTTATCATTACTACACTAGAGAATTCAGAGAGTATTTTTTCTTATCTTTATCACCTGAAATCGAGAGAGGAAAGAAATGG
This sequence comes from Papaver armeniacum, assembly GCA_023531295.1. Classification (NCBI taxonomy): domain Eukaryota; kingdom Viridiplantae; phylum Streptophyta; class Magnoliopsida; order Ranunculales; family Papaveraceae; genus Papaver; species Papaver armeniacum. The sequence goes on from JAJJWW010004809.1 coordinate 185,551, forward strand.
AGGCCATTGTCCGAGACCTCTCTGTCTAAGATCGACGAACACATAAATGGGGAGATAATGCTTAAGAAATTGATGATTCGAGAAGATTGGATGATAACTTGGGTTCGATCGGTGATGCTGGAACTGAGACTTGATTTGGTGGATTTGAAAAGGATTTGAGAAATCAGATATGAAGAAAGGGGATCTTGGAATTGTTAAATTGATGAGTCTGGGTTTGTTCTTTAAGAATTGAGGGCTCGAGTTAAACCGAGAAAGAATTGTTGATGCTGTGAAAGAGGAGATTCAGTTAGGGTTTTAGTTCAAATCTGGAATGAAGAACTGGTGATCGATTGACTTGAATTCGAGAGCTAAGAGGAAGAATATAAGAAATGGGTTTTAGAATTTGGAGATGAAAATCAATCTGAGAAGATGAGATATGGGGTCTGTGGTAATTGAGAACCGTGTTTCAAGGAGAAGATTAAGATACTGGCGATGATGTTAGGGTTTGAACTCGAATCAATTGTAGCTTATGGCTCGAGAAGATGGTCAGCAAGCTTGGTGAGAATTATAGGAAGACCATGAGATGCAATTGGTCCTGATGGTTGCTGTTTGACTGTGATGCTAAGGCAATGGAGCTCAAATATTATAGAGATTGCTGTGGCTTGAAATTGAATGGGTCTGTGTTGGAAATTCAAGCTGGGATTGAAATATGAGCAGAACTGAGATGTTACAGGGAAGAAGAGATGTTTGCTGCTATTGCCGCAGCTGGTGCAATTGAGATGAGAAGATGGTGCTGGGGAAGATTCATGGAGATTGTGAGCTGCGAGTTACTGTGGTGTGTGGAAAGCACCGCTGGTGGTATTGTGTGTCAGCGGGAGATGAACCGGAGCCGAGACAATGTGCTATGGCATTGCAGTGATGTTGATGGATCTAATGCAAATTGAGACAAGAAGCGGTGGAAGTATAGAAGAAGTGTGAGATTTGGGAAAGAAATGGAATCTGGTTGTTGTTTACTCACAAGTTCTGGTGCTTGGTGTTGGTGGTTTGAACTTGGCATAATAGTGTGTGTTGCAGCTGTAGCTGTTGCTGCCATGGACTGTAACTATGCAGTGAGATGAACTGGCAATGGGTTAGTTTTGTGCCGAGAATCTGGTGATGATGGCCTTGAACTGAAGCTGGTGCTCAAGTCTGATGTGAGGTTCTGGTATGAGCTAGGTGATAAGGAATTTTGCTGTGGTGGAGCTCGCTGCAAGGAATCCGTAGCCAAAATGAGATAATGGAGTAACAGAGAATGAAGTATGAGCTGCGTAGGAGTCTGTTGGCCTGAGATTTGCAAATGGTTACAGATTGTGGAAGTGATAGCTTGGAGCTGGTTGGAATTTATACTGCAAGAATTCGCACTGGTGGAATTGGAAGGCAACAGTGAGGATCGATATAACTGGTACAGGTATATGCAGTAGCAGATGGGGGTTGATCTGAAGTGGTTTAGTTTAATGTGTAGGAGTGAATGAGTGTCAAAGACTGGCAGTTCTGTTGTAAGCTGGTGATGTTTGTATGTGCAATGGCTAGGCATGACTCAGGTGAAATAATGAAGGAGATAGTTGTGGCCTGAGTTAGATGGAATTTGAAGCTACAAATGAGCTGAGGATGGATTGAGCTACTGGGTTTGTGATGTTTGAGATGCAAGGAGTTGTGGTTGGTAGTCTGGTATTGCAGTTAAGCCATGGTGTTAACTGGTGCTTGCTGCCATGGTCTGTATGCCTAAAGTGAAGCCTAGGTCTGATAAATGAATGAGTTGGATGAAGATTACAGGGTGCTGCAATGAATGTGTGTAGCTGGAAGGTTGCATTACAGGGGATGCTGAATGAACTATTTTGTCAGTGGATGAATGTAGGGAAGTCGTGAATGATTCTCAACTATTCCGCAACACAGTTATGGCCTTTGCAGACTGCAAATGGCCTAGGCCAAGGTGATTCAGAGTTGACTCGTTCCTGACTCAGCCGATTCGATCTTACTCAGTCGATCCGATCTGACTCAGTGCTTGACCCGAGTTAACTCAGTTCACCTGAGCACTTGCCGGTACCGGATTCCGGCCGATTTCGGGCCATAATACCAGTTTTCTGGCGAACTCTTTGGGACATATTTTCAAATGGGTTTTCCTCACACATGGTCTTGGTGGACTTCTATCTATTGGACCTTTGGGACTTGACCTAATTTTGGAAGAGAGGAAAGCTATAAAAAGAAGACTTCTACAACTTTTGGGATCACGTATTATTCTTGGAACTTGGAGAGAGCCGCTTTTGTTTACTCTTCTAGGGTTTGCTTTTGTTCATTTTCTTTTATTCAATTAATATTTTTATGATGAACTCCATAGCTATGAGTAGCTAAACAATTATTATTGGTTATGGGATAAAGTGGATTTCACAACATGATATATGATTCAATGAATTAGTTTTGTCTCAATACTTTATTGTTTATGCTTCATTATTAATTTTGTTATATAGTTTGAATGCTTGTTTAGTCGAGTCCGGAATCGATTGAGTTTGCCTTCATCCTTATTGCTAGATTAGGGTTTTCAATACGAAATAGTTGTTTATCCCTGATTTTAAGTAGCATATTGTGGTTATTACTTGTAGTGATGCATCTTTATAATCACATATGAATCATAACCTTTGTTAAATTGAATTAGTGCTTTTACACGTTTGATTGCCTTGATTAGTCTTATTCCATAAAACTTAGTGCTTTTAGGGAGTTAAATCTAATTGTGCTTTTACACTTTAGGTTGCTTTCTAGGAAGAATTCACATATGCATCTTTTAATGTGGTTGTGATGAAATCAGGGAATTAGCGGGATATACTTGCGATCAAGGTATCCTAGGACTTTTAGTAAATGAGAGATTAAAATACCAATTCTAATCGTTGATGAAAATACATGTTTGTGAATGATACTATCCCGTGATCAATATCTTCTCCTTATTGATTATTCAAATTATTTTATTGCTTTCAATTATTTTTATTTTTATTGCTTAGATAAAACAAAAATCCCCCCTTGGTTACTAAGAAACTGAAATTCTATAACAACAAAAGCCTCTCTGTGGGAACGAACTCTTTCTTATCACATACTATATTTATATCTAGTTGAATGAGAAAGTGAAATTATATTTGCAGGGCTGACAACCGACCAGTTGGCATGGCATGCCTTGGCGTGGCCAAACTAGGGTTTTGGGTCAAAGGTTACCATGCGTTGTCCGGTAACCTTGGAAGGCTAGGATTTGCTCCTGGGATTGAAGGGCGACCGTTGATTGTTGCACGCCTTCGTTTTAGTAGCCAGCGTTGTGCATGGCTTTGTCTAAGTTAAGGTTTAACATACTGAAACCCTAATTAGCGCCCTTTATTGGAATTGCTATAGAATTCGCATACGCACTCGGATGTTGACGGTCTGCACCTCCATCTGACCGGAAAAGAATTCTCTATCTCCTGCCGCGGGAATATTTAGGTTTTGAGTTCGTTCGAGTGGTGAAAACAGCCCGACAGTAAAAATCGGGAAGAATTCAGGAGGGATGGCGGCATGGCCAGGCTAGGATATTGGGTCAAAGGTTACCATGCGTTGTCTGGTAATCTTGGACGACTAGGATTTGATCCTGGGATTGAAGGGAGACCGTTGATTGTCGCACGCCTTCGTTTTGGTATCCGTATAGGGAAGGTCAGCATGGTGGCACGGCTAGGTTGGCTAGGGCCATGGCAAGGTGCGTTTGGCATGGTGGGGCCAAGGGCTTGGCATGCCGTTTGGAATATGGTGCGGCTAGCATGGCTAGGTGCGTTTAGCATGGTGGGGCCAAGGGCTTGGCATGCCGTTTGGCACATGGTGCGACTAGCATGGCTAGGAGCGTTTGGCATGGTGGGGCTAAGGGCTTGGCATGCCGTTTGGCACATGGTGCGGCTAGCATGGCTAGGTGCGTTTGGCATGGTGGGGCCAAGGGCTTGGCATGCCGTTTGGCACATGGTGCGGCTAGCATGGCTAGGTGCGTTTGGCATGGTGGGGCCAAGGGCTTGGCATGCTGTTTGGCACATGGTGCGGCTAGGATAACTGGGTGTGTTTGGCATGGAGATGTGGCTAGCATGGTTTGCCATTGGCACCTGGTGCGGCTGGCATGGTTTGCCATTGACACAGTGGTGCGGCTGGCATGGTTGGCATGCCTTGGCGCGGAGATGTGGCTGTCATGGTTTTCCATTGGCACGGTGGTGCGGCTGGCATGGTTGGCATGCCTTGGCGCAGAGATGTGGCTGGCATGGTTTGCCATTGGCACGATGGTGTAAGAATTTAGGGTTTGGTATATGAAGGTGATGTCTGTCAATACTAAGGGTTCTGCCGTGGAACATGACACATGTAAAAAAAATGGTACCCCGGTAATTCTTACGTAGGCGTGTTGAATGATTCAATAAATGCGCTAGTGGTCCTAGTGACGTCATGTCAGATGTATGGTTTTACGATTTTAGCCCTAAGCTAAAAACCACCATCAACATCTACACTGTTCAGGAATTCAGGTTAAAGGCCAAGCATATCAAGATGCTTTTGATAGTTTTAACTAGGTTTGTGGTATTGATTCGTCTCAACTTTGTAATTTCATTATTTCCACCACCATATGCATGTATTGGCAATTGTGACTAAGGAAATTAAATGCCCTCCCTTTATAACATGTCCAAGCGAGATTTGGCACTATGACAATGTAATAGAATTCAACATGCACATGATTACCTCCTTGTTATTCCAGCTGATGGGCTTGGACCACGGCAGTTTTGTGCAGTGCTTAGCTATAGACTTGGTATCCCATTGTTTGTTGTGAATAGTTCTTGTTTTTTCTGTAATAGAGATATGGGTGTATACGGTGACCATGCTCTTTATTGTGCCAGTGAGATTGGTCTTAAGTTTCGACATGATCTTGTTAGGGACACATTTGTGGATATTTTTTTTTCGAGATGGTGTGCAGTCCAAGGTTGAAGCTTCCTTGGGGTTCCTTTCTCAAGATGGTGGTGATTCTAGGCCGGAGGACATTTTAGTCTAAAATTGGGAAGACGGGTGCGATACTTGCTTTGATGTGACTGGGGTTTCTCCGCTTGCTGGGGGTGGTGTGAAGGCTTTTACTCTTGGCCTTGCTTTGGCCAAGGCTGTTGAGCGTAAACGGATTAAGTACCTTGATGTTTGTAAAGCTAATGGTTTTAATTTTGGTATCCTAGCTTTTACTACTTTAGGCGAACTTGGTTTTGACGAGATTACCAGCTCGAACTCTAGCCACATGCAGTTTGGTATGTAAGTTATGGTACAATTCAACTTATAAAGATGCACGATTTGCTTCAATTCATTATTTTCAAAACAAAAACAACACAAGTCTTATCTTAAATCGTCTTAATGTATTTAGTGATGACCTCAACACAAGTCTAATCTTAAATCGTCTTAATTTCATTTTTAACATCGAAATGTTGCTCTCGTTTGACCTCCACAACGAGAAGATTCAGTTCATCCGCTCCCGGCTCAATCTACTATGACCACAACAACGAATGAGCAGAAATATCTAGTAGTTGATCATCTTGTGGAGTTTAAAGGGTATCCCTGAATGGCTTGCTCAAGTGTCGGACAACGTTTCCTGTTTATGACAGAGGCAACATTCAGAAACTGCAGTCTCACTATTACATAGGTCATAGGCAAACACATTCACATATTTATATTTTCCATATGAATAAACAGATTCAACATGCCATTTTTTACTCATTTTGGTTTTGTTTTGATCCAATCAGCTGGGCTAAGCCCAAAACCAAAACAAAAAAAGAAACAGAAAAACGAAAACAACTATCCTCACAGAGAATAGTTTGAAACTCTGAACCAAACTGACTAGAAAGCAATCTAATAAACTTACTGCTAAGATGAATGGCTGCAAGAAAGTCAGGAGCCAGATTTGTCTCTTTATAACAATGACTAAACTTCACTCTCACTAAGCTGCCTAGTAAAGCACACACCCTTCTTCTGGATTTTCTGCAATAGCTAATCTCAGACCAAGTTCCACCCCTTATAATTCATGAGCAGCAACTGAAATACGTGGACTACCTCCATAAGCAAGACCACCACTTTTAGTTCTAAGAATAGCTCCAAAACCAGCATTGTCTTTTTTAAAGATCCATCAGCATTTATCATGACATCATACTCAACATGCCATTTTTTACTCTTACTAGTTACTATATACTCGACCAATTTGAGCAACCTATGAGGGACAAGTTTAGTTGCCATTTAGATTTCCTTCTACTTCTAATCCGGAAAATGGTTCATATGACCAAATTCCATAAAGTATGGGAGTAATGGACTTGTAAAATATAGGTCTGGGTGAAAAAGACATAAGAAATATTAGTCATATATACCCTTTGCCTTAAACTTTATTCTTTTTCATGTCCTTTTCTCTCTCATATTTATTTTCTTTCTTTACAATTAAAATTAATCGCGAGAAATGTCTTAACTTTCAAAATATAAGTTGGATTTTAATAAAGTTTATATTTTTGGAAAGGGCTTGAAAATCTCTACAAAACAAGATCCATTGTTGATATGAAATTCGAAAAAAAAAAAAAATTTATTTTCAACCGGGCCGTGGATACATTATGCACCCAGGTGCAACCTGAACAAAATTTATTTCCTAAAAAAATATGCATTATGCACCCAGGTGCAACTCAGCTAAAATTTATTTCATATAAAAATATGCATTACGCGTCAAAATGCATTATGCACCCAGGCGCAATCTAGCCAAAATCTATTTCCTATAAAAATATGCATTATGCACCCAGGTGCAATGTGACCAAAATTTATTTCATGTAAGAATATGCATTATGCACCCAGGTGCATCTGGCCAAAACATATTTCCTAAAAGAATATACATATACATTATGCACTCGGGTGCAACCTAAAAAAATATATTTTTTTGTCAGAATATTAATTATGCACTCGGGTGCAACCTATATTCTGATTAGGTAACACCTACGGAGATGCTAGGTGACTTAACACAATTTGATAACACCTACAGAGACATCTTAAATTGATATGAAAAACTAACACAATTTACATTTTGAAATTTAAAAGTCTGTTGAGACAAACTCACCTCATGACTTTGAGAAACCTTAGAAACATAGTTAACAAAATATTTACCAAGTCCGAACCCATTAGTTGAATCAATCAAAATATTTACCAAGTCCCAATAACATCATCTCCTCCATGTAATCAATTAATGCCTCTCCCTTCAATTCAAGCATCAAAAAGTAATTCTTAGCATCCAGATCTAAATATCAAAAAAACACTAAAGAGTAGTGTATCTAAAATACAAATCAGTAACAAAAAATGAGACCCATTTCAAGTTGAATGAAAAAAAGTCTTACCTGTTCAAGGTCCGTTATAGAGTCCATGTCAAAACCAGCAGGTCTAGAATCAGCAGCTCTAAGTCTTCCACAAATCAATCTAGTACAAACAAACACTATAAAAGTACCACTCATCCCAAACTCAATAACTGTTGTAATCAATTTCATCCCTGAACCAACCATCTTTCTTTGCTAACCCCACTTTAGACGGATAAATTGATAGCTTTATTAAAAAAGAAATGGTAAGAAGACTGAGAACCCAGAGTTAGAAAATAAATTTCATTATCGATAATCAAAATGAAAACAAGAAGAAGATCTCTGCTTTCCAAAGATCCCATTTTCTCTTTTTTCCTCGATCGGCGATAAAATCCCATAGAATAATCAGATGAAAATCAAAAGAAGAAGATTGAAGGATGATGAAGAAAAAAATGGCGTGATAATGTTGCTATTAGTGATGGTGGTCGCGGTGGAAGCGTGAAAAATCGAAAGAGGAAGATGAAGAAGAGAAAGTAGCGTTGATGGTAGTCTTCGGTGGAGGAGGGTACTTGAGTCGGTTAATAGTTATTAGAAAATATAAATTTCGGTTAAATATCCAATTTAGGATATCTAAACAGTATCTTTTAGGTTTTAGGATAATAGAACAATACTCATATTTTACTTGTCTTTTTGACCAAGGAATTCAAATCTAGGGCCTATTTAACCAAAATACTGCTTCCCTTCTAATTCAGGGGTTGCCCATAGTACGAACAGTATAACGAGTTTATTCACTACTAGAAGTGGAGTTTAGGATTTAGGTCTGTGATTGGCCTATTTGTTCAACGAGGAGGAAATATGTCCTGTTGGAACTGTTGTACATTGTAAAGAGTAGCTATGGGAAGTTAACAAGTTCGATGAAACTCGAAAACACCTAAAAAATAATTTGGAGGACAGCGACAGATTTTCTAAAGAGCTGGCAGACATATACTGCTATGCCGCAGAGTAGTCATAAAATGGTTTTAACTAGAGAAAAGATTAAAACCTCCACAGAGAAAAAAAAAACGAAGCAGATGATACACATCAAAATTCACATGCTTGCTAAAGAACCCATGAAGATAGTGTTACTCACAAAAGCATGTAGAATATTTCGTTGGCTTCTGCCCATGTCCTTCCTTGATAAGCTGTTTCTTGACATGTTCGTGAAGAATTTCCACTTTCGAATTTGAATCAGGAGGCCCCGTAGAATCCTAGAGAGGATCCCCATGTACAAAGGCAGCACCTTCAGCAGTTATCTCCTCATCAACATCTGGACCTGTCAATTGCACAAATAGCCATCATCCGACTTGTCCTGTAATGTACAATTAACCAAACATTCTCATCCAAAATACAATATACTTCTAAACCTTCCACAATTGCAAACCACACTTGCAAACGGAGTACCTAATTGAACTAAATCATCACAAACAAAACAACATATAACATACGGGAGACAATGATGGTGAATTCAGCTAATACTAAAAAGTGAATTGCAAGAAATTGGAGGCCAAGCAGCAGTTCTACATCAGAAATAGTGAGTATTCCACGCACTAACTACGGCTTTTACATACCTAGACATTTCTGAGTGCCCAATGTTAAAGGTGTTCATCCCACACACTAATCAGTTACCAATCTGAAGACTCCTACCTAACCCTCAGAAGTTCATATCATGCTCCTCACTTAAGAAGTAACGAAACCTATATTTTCTCAACTGTTAGTTCAATTCAATACATGGTTGTGACTGAGCTAATCAAGTTTCACCTTCTATTTGATTTTGCCTTGATGTGATTCATATGAATTTAACTACAGATTCAATAAAGGAACTATCTTGAATCAATATATCCAATTTCAAAACAATCTTAAGCTCATAATCAAACAGGAGTAACAAAAATTGACTTACCCCCATCAGGTGATTGGGTTTGTTGATTTTGAAATTTTTCATCATCCATTATTCAAAATTCTGCAAATCCAATCTCTCTGTCAAAGTGTCAATGATTCCAAATTAGTAAAGTAATCAAAAGAAGAAGCTTAATCAAATTCAACAGATTCCGAAGAAACCCTTGCATACCTTGAAAAGGAGTTGAAGATAATTTCTATAAAATCGCAGATGCAGGGTTTGGGTGTTACTGGGTTTGTCGAGTTTGAAGGAATTTTAATAGTAAGAGCTAAGAAGTTGCAGAGATGGACTGAGGTTCAGCTCAGCTGTATATTTAATCTTCACCGTTGATATTTTTCTTAACAGAAAAGTCAAGTCAACGAAGAATACTCATAAGTCAAATATTATCAAAAAGTATCCGTAAAAAATAAAGAGTCTTGTTAATAGGAGGGAATAAATGAATTTGAGGAGGGAAAGATTACGAGGAGGGAATTAAAATTCCAGAGGAGGGATTGATTTCTTGAAAAATAGATGAAATGTCTTACCTACCCTTTATCTCAACGATCAAATAATAAAAATCGAAGTTCATCTTCTTCCTTAAAATTATAAGATAATGCATAACGACGAAAGTGACTATCAATTGTCATAAATCATAAACGTACGAGACCTCATCAAAGAGTTCACACCACCACTGTGATTATGAAAAGCCATTCAATTCTCATCCAAATTTATCATCATCTTTGACTTGCACTTTTACTTTTATGATTCAGATGTTATATCTCCGGTAAACCTATAATCAATACCCTTAAATGGGAATGACCCATCTGCCGTCCATAATAACAAATGTGCTAAGCTATGTGTCCACTCTCTTCGAAGATTGAAACAATATTCTGATTTGTTATTGTTTGTACCATAAGTAAAAATGCCACATAATGGGCCCAATTGGTACTTGAATCATCTATTGGCCCTCATCCAAGCCCGCTAACCAGTCAACCGAAGCAGCCCACCAGCCTGCCCAGTATTACATAAATTCAATGCCCGGTCAATGATCATAGTCAACGGTAAAAAGTCAACAACTACCAATAAGTCAAAGTCAACCATCGGCCAACTGTCAAGTCGTCATAAGTCCCACCTCTAGCCAATTTTCGGGCCTTGTTGCCAGCAGGTCGCTAACTAATTCCCAGCACAAGTACTGCTAGCGTAGCCATCCAGTTTCTAGCCGTCTTTGCCAGCGCTTTTTCACAGGCCAGTCTCTACCCATGCAGTCAGCTATTTCACCCAAGATCCACCCATACTGCCAGCCATTATTCATGAAAAATTTATTCAAAGAAGCATGCAAACAGTTTCATGCAGAATTGAAGATGGAGGCATGCAGAGTTAATTCCAGCAGTTTCATGCAGGATTGAAGATGGAGGCATGCAGAGTTAATTCCAGCAGTTTCATCCAGAATTGAAGATGGAGGCATGCAAAGTTAATCCAGCAGTTTCATGCAGAATTAATTTCAGGGCATATTAATGCCACTAAGTCTATCTCGAAATTAGTTATTAAAACTGTATAAATAGAGATTCCCTGAGAGAGGAGGGGGTAGCCAATAGAGAAAATGACATTGTAATTCAAACATCAATGAAAAATTACTCCCCAAGGGGATTCACCTGTGGATGTAGGCAACCATGCCGAACCACGTAAAACCTGCGTCTATCTTTCTTTACGTTAGTTTCATGTTTTTAACCCTATTTCCTTATCGTCACTAAAATTATTGTGTTTAGTGCCTGGGAATATTTATGGGTGCAAACATTGGCGCCGACTAAGGGGATTACGAGAAAAGGAATCGTGTTTTCCCATTGAGAAAAATTGTGCAAAATACTTCAAAATCATGTCCGTCAAAAAGCAGTTTGAACGTCTTGAAAATCACTACTGCAGTCCAGCTTGAACATGAATCGCTGCGATCCCGCCTAATCGCCATTGTTGCAGTCCAAATTGATCACAACTCGCTGCCGACCTCGTAATCGCAGATATCGCGATCAAGTTGATCGCAACCGTCTGTAATCCGGATTCGCTTGATTTCGAGATTTGCTGAAACTATTACCTTCTGAAACCACTGAAATTGCATCACTACGAAGTTTGATGAAAATGTTGCCAAGATGTTCGGTCCGCGATAAAAAGCTGGAGTGAAACACAATCAAAACTGCTGTAGGATGTTCGATCTGCAACACGTTACAGTCCAATTAATCGCAGTTATTACAACTCAGTTGATCAAAACAACTGTAGTCCAGTTTTGCAATCGGAAGCCATCAAAACTGACTCACTGCAAAGATTGCTAGAACTGTTGGCAGGATGTTCGATCTGCAGCACGTTACATGGCGAAAAATCACTATTAAGACTGGTGAAACCCCCGCAAGGACGTTCGATCCACGGTAAAAGATGTCGAAAAAACATCATCAAAATTTTTGTTGGATATTCGATCTACAACATGGCTGGGTCCAGTTTTGATTTCAATTATCGCAGTCCAACCAACGCATTGGCAGTCAGTTAATCACGGTTCTCGCGCAGTCGGGTTGATCGCAATAGCCGCGGTCAGCTTCATAGTCAAAGGCCACCAAGAATGACTCATTGTAAATATCGCTAAGATTGTTGCCAGGATGTTCGATCCGCAGCATATTCAAGTCCAAAGTTGGAAAAATTTGCTTTCCGAATACGTTAAAATCACTATTGTCATAATCTTAAGGTTGTCAAGTTTCCTAGATCTCTAGGTGCTTGAATACTCAAGAGAAAACCTCCAGAAAAGCATCTCAAAGGTTCCAGAAAACACCACAAAAGTGTAGCAAAACCATAGTGAAAAGTCCATGAGAAACATCAACAGTCCCTAAAACTGTTGCTAAAAGGCCAAGGAAAAAGAAGTAAAACAGAAAAAGTTCAAGGAGAAAAGACAACAGTACACAAAACTGTTGCAAAATGCAGGGAGCAAAGATCACACTTCCAACAGCCGTCGCAGAAACTACAAAGATAAAGGCCACAGTTCTGAAAACCGTGGCGAAAGTTTTCAAAAAAAAATAAAAAATTCCGGCGGCATGGGCTGGCGGTCAGAATAACGGAGGTGACGTCTATGTACAGAAACTTCCGTTCACCTACCTCATTCCACGTCAGCCTGCCACATCACAACACAGGAGCCACGTCTACGTCAGCAGAGTGGTCCAATCAATGACCTCCACGTCATCAGATGCCATGTCATCTAAAGGCCCTGTCAGCAGTGCCACGTCAGCTTGACGCCACGTCATCAGGTGCCGCGTCAAAGGTTGAAGGACATTTTAGTCTAAAATTGAAGCTTCCTTAGGACACATTTGTGGATATTTGTTTGATTTTTGTTAGAGGAGAGCAAAAATGGATCTGAGGAGAGCAAAAATCGTAATCAACTCGGTACTTATAACCTAGCCAATATATTTTCTTTACTCTGACAAAATTGCCCTTACTCTGTCAATCACATTCACACTGTCGCAAAGATTTGATACCATGGAATAACGTTTTACATTAATGGAAGAACAACGTAGCATTCAGGCAAAACAGAAGCAACCAACTTCTTCACTGTGAATATTAGGAATTCAAAATTTATCAAAAACAATATACGCATCAAGATCAATAGGTCCATAAATTGAACTTCACGTAGGCACATACGAGATCTATATAATTGCAGATTATACTTGGATGATTAATTGCAGATTGAAGTGGACACCAAAACCACTAACCTTTGATAGAGATTGGTCAAACTGCTTCTTCATGTATCATCATCGAATGCAACCTAATACGCATAAGATTAATGGGCAAATAAATTGAATCTTAGAAATTATGTGATCCATTGGTCCAAAATACATTCTGGTTAAATGAATCCATATTGGTCAATTCACATATCAATCAATGGTGGAATCTTATTTTCACAAGCACCATTACGTGAAACAGAAGAAGAACATCATGCCTGATGGCGGTGAGGTTTTTCGGGAGATGGGAGAGTGTGGGACTAGTGTGTGGTTAGTTTAATAAGGTTAGAATGGTCCGAGTTAAAAAGATATACCGACTAGGTCCTAGTTAGCGAGTCAATTACGATTTTCGCTCTCCTCGGATCCATGTTTGCTCTCCCTTTAACAAAAATCATTTGTTTTCGAGATGGTGTGCAGTCCAAGGTTGAAGCTTCCTTGGGGTTCATTTCTCAAGATGGTGGTGATTCTAGGACGGAGGACATTTTAGTCTAAAATTGGGAAGATGGGTGCGATACTTGTTTTGATGTGACTGGGGTTTCTCCGTTTGCTAGGGGTGGTGTGCAGGCTATTACTCTTGGCCTTGCTTTGGCCAAGGCTGTTGAGCGTAAACGGATTAAGTACCTTGATGTTTGTAAAGCTAATGGTTTTAATTTTGGTATCCTAGCTTTTACTACTTTAGGCGAACTTGGTTTTGAGTCTATTGAGTTTTTGCATAGATTGAAGAACTACATAGTTAGACATCATGTTTGCAATTTTCTTTTTATTAGAATAGGCTTAGCTATTTAAAAAGGCGTTAGAGCCCAGCTGTTGCTAGGCTCCAAACTAGTTTCTTGTAAAATGTATTACTTTTCTTTTAATATTAATAATATTTCTTCTTGAGTCCAAATCTGTTCACACTCCTCTAACGAGTGTATATTTCTCATACTCTTCTGATTGGTTGATTATTTAACGGATGGCCCCATTACCCTCCATGTTTAGAATCACGACCCTCGTTACATAACTCCTTAAATTAAATCAAGGGTAAAGATTAAAATGTGAGATACACACTCGTTAAGGAGTGTGCACGAATTCGCACTCTTCTTTGTAGAAAAAAATCATAATAATTAAATGTTAGAAAGAAAAACAAATTTTGTTCAGATCTATTCATTGAAGGACCAAATCTGAACAACAGATTAATGAATGCTAGTGATTTCTTAAATGTTGCTCAGATCTTCTCCATAATAATAATAAAAAAAAATCTCATGCAAAATACAAATGAAATTTCTTATATTATCTCGATCTATATTTTTGGGTTTGATCTTATTTAAATATATGGGCAGAAAAAATGATTTTCAGGGGGGACTTTAAAAATAAAAATCATGTTGTTGCATAATGTATATGATCTCGATAAGAATAAGTATATTTTGGAGTTTGATCATATTCGTATCTCATTCATAGATTTGGAGTCCCGTTAATAGGAGAGAAAAAATGGATTCGAACACAGAAATCCTTAAACTAGAACTTTTTAAACTTTCTAAAAGAGAACTCGAAAGTCATAATATCCTTAAACTAGACTGCAATTAAGAGGCAAAACACTCGTAAATACTCATTCTTCCCTAACGACCCAAATAACCTAAAATCAACCAAACCCGCATTTGCAAAAGAATTCATTGTGCAACGGATTATGCGCATGCAATTAATTCATTATGTATAGCACATCATACAGAATGACATGTCAACAATATCTTAGAAATGAATGCAAATTTGATGCGGTGTCCGTGATCAAAATATCCCTGGTTGTTATTACATTCTTTAAGAGCCTTTGTATTCTCCGATTACTTTACTCTCTCTTTGGTAAAAGAGATATAGAGACAAACAGGGATCGAGGTTTCATTATCTTCAAGCAGCCATGTTCAAAAGTCAAAAGCACAAAAAGAAAATTGCAGAAAAAACGTTAAGATCAAAAGACTATTATAGATGTTCATATAGTGCTGCTAGATATCTTTCGATGATGATGATCTTTCTTTTGGTATTACTTATTTTGGTACCTATCGGCATAAATCATGGTGATGATAATGGTTGTACTTGTCGAGAATGGTTTCATAATTTGAACCACCCTCGCCTCTCATACTTTGCGGATGAAGCTATAAGGGAGCATAACGACAAATCCAAGACAAACTTACGGTTGGATCACGTGATTCATGCCGAGAGGATCACCAAAGGCGAGGAATATCGTGGAGAACTTGCAGGAGATGAGACGGAGTATAAACTTGTTTTGGTAGCTGTGAACGAAGAAGAAACTAGGACAAATGCATCTCTCTCCCCTCCTCCTTCTCCTCGCCGCAGAAAATATGAAGTTCAGGTTAAAGTTTTATGGTTGGGTATAAATGAGGAGGCCTTTGTGTTTTTGGTTTCTTTCAAACAAATATGTTTCTTAAGAATTTTTTGTTGAACAAAAGGTAAAATGAGTTGTTTAATTTGGGATTGCATCTACATCAATTCAATTCTCAGTTTCATGAAATTGATTTGTGTGGTTTGGTGCAATGGATAATGTACTTAGTCAAATGAGGATTAATTTGACATGGTATGGTTTACACAAAATAAATGTTTCTTTTCCCAGAAAATCCCGGTATAAGTGCCAAAAAGTACACATCGAACACCGAAAATACTATGTTTACCGAAAACTTCTGGGATCCTGGCTAATTCCCCCACCTCCTTTGTGTTTGTGTCAGTCCTTGTAGCGGCACCAACATTTACCTCTCACTTTATATTCTGCTCTCCTCAATTACAAGGACTCGAATTCTTGGCTATATAAACTCTTGATGTAGAAGTAATAAATAAATTTCAGTACTAGAATCCTGTCATTTTCATTTGTTTCCAATCAATTTTTGTTTTGGTTTTGATAATGATGGGGTTGAAAAAGAGGAAACAAATTCCGAACAAGAAAAGGAAACAACGAATTGATGATGCAGAAAGAGAGCAGATCGGTGATTGTAAAGTTCGGCTTGCAGAGGAATTGTTGGATTGAAAACATTTTGACGAGATTACCAGCTCGGACTCTAGCCAGATGCAGTTTGGTACAATTCAACTTATAAAGATGAACGATTTGCTTCCATTCATTATGTTCAAAACAAAAACTACCACAAGTTTAATCTTAAATAAATCTCCTTAATGTATTTAGTAGGGATGACATCCATAACGCTTACTTTTTTTAGTTTAGAAGAAGACAATAATCATCATCTTCGTCCTAGAATTATCTGTCGTCGAATAGCCGGAGAAATAACTGAACTAGTAGGTTATTGTAATGGCTTAGCATGTATCAAAATACTGAGTACTGATGCTGATGAAGTACAAAAGTACAATATGTCATAACTTGTTATGCAGTACAGAGAATGGTTACATAACACGTTAAACAACTACTTTTTGTTAGTATTGAAACTAATAAAAAACAAGGCTGCATAACACGTTATGCACTTATAATAATATCTTCATAACATGTTATGCTGTCGAGAAAATGGATGCATAACCTGTTATGCATCCGAAAATATGATTGCATAATGCATTATGCATCGAGAAAATTGTTGCACAATCTTTTATGCATCGAGAAAATAGATGCATAACCTGATATGCATCCGTAAATATAGATGCATACCGCATTATGCATCATTTTTTTTTTTATGTACGCACTAAAATCAACCAAAACAATGGCTACATAACTTGTTATAGACGCATAACTTTGTTATCCAAATGCATAATTTGTTATGCAGTGGAGAAAATGGTTGCATAATTCGTTATGCATCTGCATAGTGTTTTATGCATCTTTTTTGGTGGCTGCATGATGGTAATGTATTAAGTATTCAGAAATTTTGCCTAAAATGATGATCACCTCCGATTTTTTCGTGGAAAACAAAAAATTGATATTCTTGTTTGTACTCATTACGGAGCTCTCTTAAAAAGATTTCCAACGATATAAAATTTGTAAAGTTCCAAGGCGTGGATTTTTAGATATGTTATATCCAAGTTGCGTTGCCAATTATACCCTTGATGCATAACCCGTCATGTGGATGCATAATCTGTCATGCAGACATTTTTAATAATTTCATATAATTATGGGTGTCACGGAACTAAAAATTAATTGTGGGTCTGACAATGAGAATATTATTTTTTTTTGGGCCTGCGCCTAATTTCCCCATATCATATTTGTCTTCTCAAGCCCAGTTTTAAGACCTCGTTCAAGCCCAGATCACAAACTCAAATTCTTTTTTTATGTACGATCCTGATGTTTCTTTGATTTACCATTCCAATAATGGTAAACCCTCTGCTTACCTTGAAAGGGAGTTGAAGATAATTTCTATAAGAATGGCGGATTCAGGGTTCAGCTGTATAACATCTTCACCATTGATGATGTTCTCCACAGAAAGTCGAGTCAACGTAAAATACTCTCAAGTCAAATATTATCAAACAGTACCCCGTACAATAATAAAGTAAAACACGACAAGAGGAATTAAGTAAAGAAATTATATATTCTTTTAATCAATACTGGGTGACATTGATAACTGG